>VYZV01005645.1:168059-197319 GCA_013401275.1 Pandion haliaetus | reverse complement strand
GTGTTCTAGAGTGTTGTAATAACTAGTGAGTTCTTTTGCCAATGAGGAGAGAACGGACTCCCAGCTATCAGGAGAAACATGGTGATGCAAGGCAAAGGCTGCATTCCCTTTTATTTTTTAATAAAAAAACCCTAACCATGAACTCCAGATACAGTTGCAATCATACAACATATGGGACCCTCTTCACACCCGTAGTGCAATTCAACTGGCTTGTATTGGTGCACATAAAAAGGAAAGCAAAGATCAAGTTGCTTCCATTTTGCCATGATACATTCAGATGAAAACAGCTGTCCCAAAAAACTCTGTCCGAGCCTTGCTGCAGATAACGGTTGGAACTTCTCTGTGTTCATTGCTTTTTTGGTTTGTTTTTGGGTACTTAAAGAGAACGAGTCTTCAAGTTAGGCTAGACAACCCTGGGGTTTCCTTTTTGCTTTTGTATCTGTTAATTTTGCCTTCGATTAGCCAAAAACCAAAAATAACAACCAAAACCTTTAAAAATAAAAAATAAAATGTTATTACTTATGCAAAATATGAACATGGCTTTATATATTACTAGAGCCAAAATGGTATACATAGTATTTGTGTACGGCTATGTTCTTTTTTATTTTTTTTTTTAAATTATAAATGTGTAAAATTTGAGGTTGTTTGCTAACATGAATCATCATATAACTTTAAAAGAATATTTATAATTATTTAATGACATTTGGACCCTTTAAACGTTTCTTAATGTAATGATATATTGACTTCGGTCTCTAAAAGTGTTTTTGTTTTGTTTTGTTTTTTTTTTTACTTATTACATTTCTGCAATGGTGTAAACCTCAAACCTTTACCCAACTTTGAAAAGCAGTTCCAGTGTGAACCAGTTTACAATGTGACTTAAAAATGACAAACCCAACCCAAATGCATCCACATCAAATGATTTTGGATGTAGGATCTTTTTATATAACTTATGAAGGAAATATTGTGTTTAAAATATTTTTATTAGCTGTCTGGTTGCCTTCAACACAGTCTTGCCTTTTAATCAGTAGTTGTGGAGACACTGGAAAAATAGTAGGAAGGATGAAATGTTTTCCACCCTTCCCCTAATTTCTTCTTCTCCCAGGATTTTTCTCAGAACTTCAAATTTTGAAAATATTCGTATAAAAATGTTCTGTTTTGACGGCGTGATTTGAATTTCAACAGGGTTTTTTTTCCCCCAAAGAAAATTCAGAACCATTCCAAAGCCCGTGTTTTACAAATTAACAAATTGTTAACTATCTCAGAAATGGGATTAAGGGAGAATTGGTGAAACTTTTTCCCCTCCCCTTGCAATTTCAGCCCACTCGATAGGATAAAAAGGTTCAAAACTTGAGACAGAAACTGCCTGGTAGCGCATCACCGCCTGTTAGCATTAAATGCTAGAGCCGTAAGGATGCTGTGTTGACTTTAAAGCTGATGTGGCTGTTGCCGTATTAGAGAGATAAGCACAAGGGCAGCAATACACACCTCTGCAAACACTGAAGATAAAAAGTCACCTTAAAAGCCACCCCGGGGCTCCCAGGCGCGATACAGGGAGAGCAAATTGCACCCCAAACTTAACCAACCTGTCTGCCACCAAACTGTCCAGCGAAGGGGCCCAAATTTTGCCCAGCCCAGGGCTGCTACAGCAAACAGGGCGGCGACGCGGCATCGGCTGGATGCGGTGGGAGCTGAACAGCCCTCCCCACGCTATCCTCAAGCAGGTGATGTTAAGCCTGGTTTAGCGGGATGTTCGGCCATGCTGATGGTGTTTGCCGGCACTCCCTCCTTCCCCAGCCTTAGCCATCACCATCCGCAGCCTCCTCAGGAGGCTGTCGGCCACCACCACCGCTCCTTGGCTGTACTTTGGCTACCTCCAAAGTTTTGCAATAAATCAACGGTGGGCATAGCCATACAGAGCCGGACAACACCATCACTGCTCGTTAATAGCGAAGCTGTTAAACGAGTTGACATTAGCATGGTACAACCCTCCGATTTGCGTTATGATGTGCTCTTAAAAAAAAACTTAATAAAGTCTTTGCCTTCTAAAGGTTGTATACCAAGTATGCTTAAAGTATAAGACACTTTTTTTTTCTTCTAATACTTAGTTTTCCTTCAAAGATGGAAGCTGTAATTGATTCTATTTATTGTTGGTTTGTGGTAGCTTGAAGCATACCACTGTCCATTTATTTGTAACTGTAAAGTACGTTTGTTAGTCTCAGCAGCACTTAAAAAGCCAGTGTCTGGTTACACATTTCAGTTTTGTTTTTTGTTTAGTAAGCAAGAGAAAAAGATGTACTGCCAGTGCAAGCTGTTTCCTATTTAATAAAAGGTACTATATTTGTACATTATTTGTTATTGCTGAGAAGGGCTTTTTAAGGTTTACTGTATGCATATTAAGTAATTTTTAGGGTGCTTTTGTGTTGAAATGTTGTTAAGAGTGGCTGCAGGCAGCAACCCAGATTTTTTTTTTTAAGACTTTGTTGTAAAATTCAAGCACTTGGTTTTTGTTTCTGGATAAATCCAGCATGGACCAGACTTTTGTTTTGCTCAGTACCGACAGAACTCTGTTTGTGTCCCCGCGGTTTTTCAACTGGACCATTAGGGACAGACATTGAAAATGTTTTCTCCTCCCGGTTGAGGCGTGCGTACCCGATCCGTGCCCTCGGCTTCCCTGGCCGTGAGGGCAGGCGTCTGGCTCTGCCTGCTTGAGATAGGAAGGAAAGGATTTTCTAAGTACCTATGGATGGAGGAGCATCAGCCCCTTGACTTTCAGTAGACCCCTGTGCTCCTGAACCCTCCTGGTGCCTTTGGAAAATCTCTCCTGGTACATCAGGCTGGTCACAGATGGAGTTGTGCAGGCTGAGGCAGAGATGCTCATCAAAGCTTTTGGGAAATGCTTTCAAGTTCACTTGGAAATGCTCTTGAATCAGGATTCCAGACAAAAAAAACCCCAACCGGCGCTATGTAGTAAATCGTATCAGATTATCTGATGTTTTGCAAGGTGCTTAGCATTGACAGAAAGAAGTTTTCTCAAAGGTACGACAGCCCTTCCCTTCGGTGAGTGGCAATCTTTGGCACCGTTCATAGATTTAAAGATAAAAAAATGTCCTTTTTTTACTTTCCAGCTCTCTTATCCTACCAAAGATTTACTTCCAGCACAACAGGCACGATGTCCCTTTTGCCAAACGGAGGATTAAATCCTCCTCTCCCTCCTCCTAAGGGTAACCAGATCGGGGTCAGCGGATGAGTAAAGCAAATTATTTAATTCACAGCATCATTCATGTGGCGTTTATCGTTTCTTTTAAAAGACCAGCTGCTGTGTATTTCTTAGCATTGAACTTTTTTGCCAGCAGTCCCCCGAGCAAAGATTTACCGGTTTCCACAGGTACCATCTTGAGTGGGGAAAATTTTGCACTTTCACACTTAGCAAAGCAAAGCTCAGCCCCGCGCCGGGCTGCACGCGGCCAATAAGCCATGAGCAAAAGCAATAATTAAAACCTGGATCAGCCATGAGCTCAAAGAAGCCCCATTCTCTGAACCCCTGAATTTCTTGTTGTTTTTAAATAGAATGCATTTCATTTTAACATTTTCTGAGAACTTTTTTAGATGTTTGTTTACTTCCATGTTTACAGATAACTCTTTGCTTTTTGTTTTTTAATGCAGTACTTTTAAGTATATCAGCCAAACCCATACTTTTACAGTAACTTTTGTTTTAAGGTAATATGAGTGACATTCCATTTTTTTTTGTTGTTGTTAAATATGCTTTACCAGTCTTGAATTTCCGCTGGAACAAAATATTTGTAGCATTTTGTGTAAATACAAGCTTTAATTTTTTATTTTTTCAAATGCTGTCACCCGAGATTTGCTTTTCATGCACATATTGTACGAACACACTCTGCTTTATGCCACAGACGATGATTGTGGATCAGTTTACTTCAACTTCAAAGGGACTATTTGTATTGTATGTTGCAACTGTAAATTGAATTGTTTGGCATTTTCTCATGATTGTAATAATAATTTGAAGTTTGAATTTCATTTTCAATAAAATGGCTTTTTTTTTGTTAATGTTCTTCTATGCTTCTTTTTCTTCCGTTGTCTTCTCTTAGCACCAGGCAGGGTAAAGTAAGTACATGGTAGAACACAGTACTGGCCCTTCCATGGTGGGCCCATTGATTTCTGCAGGACTTAAGTTTTAAATTATATATAAAAAGCAAGTTTCCAGGACTATGGGTGGTAAAGGACACCTTCTAAATCTGATCTCAAATGTTGCTTCTTTTCCTGAGTCTGCAAGCTATCAAAACCTGTGTTTCTTGGAGAAGTGCAAACCTCTCCATTCATCTTGCTAGATCATTAACTCTGAAACCTAACAACTGACATTAGCTGGAACATTCTGGTGCTACTGTGCTGTTGGGCAGAGCTTGAGGTTTAGAAAAAACTGGGATAGATTTCCAAACCAGGGGGGAGGGATTGGGGCTTATGGCACTTTTCCAGGATGGGGGTTGCGCTATCCCCACCTCTTCCTGGTCAGACCTGAGGAATGCAGTTGCAGATAATCTTGTGATTTGCATGGCCTAAGGCAAGAATAGTTTCCAAGCAGCAAAAGATACATGGATAGGGAGGAGACTGGGGGAGGAGGCTATTTTTCCTCCAGTCTAGTGTCAGGGGTACGAGTAGATGCAGCTAACGAAGGTGAGGTTAAGTTCACCCAAGGCTGTCTGCAGGAGGAGAGGAGAGGACAGGAGTTGTTTGCAAGCTTGTGCCTGGTGTCATAGTAAGTTCTTACCCTTTTTAGCTATTTCTTGAGTCTGCAAAAGAGAAGTAGTAGCATGGAGAGGCATGAGGTTCTGATCATTTCAAGAAACGTTTAACTCTGAAGTTTAAATGTCACTAACACTGATTTTGTGAGCTCTGTTGGCTTTACCATGGACCTACACATTTCTTACGTGATGGTTGAAGGCTGAGATAATGTTTGGGGGCTTTCAAGGGCACTTTCATTCCAGCCCATAATCTGAGTCATGATTTTAGGGAAGCTTTAACCAAGAGTGAGGAACCAAGCAACCCAATCAATGCTCTGTGGTGTAATTGCTATATAAATCGTTTTGGGGAGACTTATGCTGCAAATATTAGTGCTAAGACTTTCTGCTGCCCTCTGGTACACAGGTTAACCCATCGCAGCTAGTCAGAGCACAGACCTATATTCCCATTATATTCTTGCTTTCATGGTCAATTAATCCAGGTGCTCATAACGGGAAGTAAACAAATTTTCACCATTTTGTATGGTCGAGTGGTGGAACAGGGGCCTAGGGAGGTTGTGCCACCTCTGTTCTTGGAGGTTTACAGGAACCAGCTGGGTAAAGCATGGAGCAACCTGGTCTGACCCTGGAGCTGAGGACACTTGAGCAGAAGGTTTGGCTGGAGACCTCCCATGGCCTCCTCCAAATTATCCCATGGCCCCATGAGTCAGGCTAGGAGCTATCTGCTACAGGTTGTTGTCTAAGCTGAAAACTGCTTGTGTGACTGTACGGGTAACACATATTCAGCTAAAAGCAATCTGAGTAAAGAGGTTTGATAGGGTAACGTTCTTACATAGGCAGGTTATTGAGGAGTTACAGTGATCGCTCTATCTTTTGTTGGTTTCTGGCACGTTTCTCTGGGATATCTATGGCAGACATGGTCAGCATAGGGTTGGAATAGCCAAACCATCACTCTGATCCAGCACAGCAGTTCCCATTGTACATCATGCTGGGGGTGTTGCTTTTGATTTTTTTTAATTTACCCTTTTGCAGCTTGAGAAGGTGATTCTTGTTCTCTTGCCTTAGCCAGAAACCAGCCACTCTTGAGGCAAAATGACCATCACTGGTCAGTGTGGAGGACTGCCCAATATGAACACATGTGGAGCGGTGGGGTGAGATCAAACTCCAAGTACTTTCAGGAAATAAGATTTAAAGATGCTTTCTACAAGGGGTGGCGACCGTTGTTTTCCCCATCTTTTGTTGTCAGTAAATAGCTTCTTGCTTTTGGGTTGTGAGGGTTGAATGTTAACTCTGGATCGCTAGAGTCAGCCTTTGCTGTCCCATGCAGCCTGCATACGGCGGGCAGCATCTTGTACTGCCTCTCCCTGTTGGCCTTGGGTTTAACTTTTTAATTTCCTGTGGTTGTGAGCAACACCAGAGGGGCTCAGAGCAACCACGTGTTGGCAGCCACAGGCCTAAATCAGCCTTTTTTGTGCCTAAAACAAGCTCCTGGGAAGAGGTGGGGAAGAGAAAGAGCAGGGTCTGACTTTATGGTTCAGCACCAAGCCCTGTGCTGGCACCAAATAAAAAATTCATGAAGCTTTTTTGCTGGGGAAAAGGAGGAAATAACCTCAGTTATATATTCAAGGATTGACATGTACTGTCTTGTTACCTTCTGCGTGGTCAGAAGGAAATGAATTGGTATTTGGGGGTGAAATCCCTCCCCTGGGCGACTGCTTGTGGATGACCAATGCTCTGTGTAAGTCACAGCAGTGCTCTGCAGCACTTGAGGGGGTCACACTAGATCATATATTTGTGTAGGAGAGGTTACAGTGCTGTGTGGGTGACCAGCTTAGCAGCTCAGGCAGTCACCACTGGGCTGAACGCTTGCAGAGAACAGCCCAAGAGCGTTATTCACCATAAATATTTGCTGAATGGGTTAAAATTATAAGTAAATCCTCTAGAAAACCATAATCTTTGGATAGGTGATGGGGTTGACTGTGGTGCATAAAATAACTGGGAGCAGTTTGAGCATTTCTACTCAACATCTTGAGGAAAGTTTTAGCATGAACTTAAAGCAAAAAAAACCATATTCAGCTTTCAAACAACTGTGTTTGGCCTTCTCTAATTATAAGCTTTTCCCTGTAGATCTGCTGGTGTAATATCAGTCAGAGATGTATGGAGCTGTTCCCATGGGGTCTCCTCATGAGACTTATATAGCCTTGGAAGGGGGGGATATCGGCATCTACCCCTCTGGGAATAAGAAGCTGTTGGCTCCAGTAACAGTTAAGGCTGTGAGATACAAAGAGAACAAAGCTTAAGCTTCCAAAAGCACTTGGTGATCTGATGCAGTGCAAACAAAGTTACTTGGGACCTATGACATAACTTAAAATTGAAGTTCTCAGGCCTGCCCTGCTCCTTTCTTGCAGATTAATTGCATATATTACTCAGGGTACACACAACCTACGCTCCTAATGTCAACTGTGTTACCTAAATAACAAGTGGACTTGAATTTCCCTACTGCAGTTCAGGTGAGAGAATAAAATAAAAATCCCTATAGTTATATTTCTAAGATCTTGTAAAGATGAGAAAAATTAGCTTTTGTTTTGTAGCTGGGAATTTTCAGCATTGTCTGTGATTCTCCAGGCAGCTTTGGACTCCTCTTTTTATGTCTCGGTTTCCCTAACTATAGAACAGGGAATTTACTATTTCCCTACTTTGTCATTATGTCCCCTGGACTCAGTGTTTATAGAGAGCTTTGAACTTCTGTTGTTGTTGTTGTTGTTTAGCTCTTTTTACTACAAATCCAATGTTTGGTCTCACACCATTGGATAGTGTCCTTTGAAACAGCACATTTCTAAACCACATGTTTAGAAAAATTGACCCAGTTTCCAGACTGCTGATCTGGTCAAAAAACAATGCGGAGTTAGGGCCAAGTTGTGCTGTCTCAACAGATTTACTCAGGATTTGCGGTGGGGCAGGAAGAAAAGCAGAGATCCCTGCAATCTGTGGAGGCAGCCCTTGGCCGCTCCCTCCCAGCAGCTCACTCAGGATGAGCAGCTGGAGCTTGCGGGATGTCCCAACACTTAGAGAAAAGCAAACAACCCATGTTAAAGTTGATACGCTGCAGCAACTTGCCAGTGATTAATGTTCACCACGAGGCCAAATTCAGATGGTGATTACGCTAGTAGAGATCAGCTGAAGTCCCTCTATTAATAGCCCCACATTTTTGGATGCCAGCCAAAACCATTTTTGTGGGTGTTATCAATGAAGGGTCACTGAAATGCTGGTTGGAAGGGGTCTCCATGGGTCTCCTAGTCCAAGGGAGGCTTGACACAGGACCGCCACCAGATCCACTCAACATGGCTGCGTCCAGCAAATATTGATATCTTCCAAGCCTGGAGATGGAGCCAGGGCTTCAGCAGGGCATCCTGGCCACATGCTTCTCCTAACGTCCACCGAAAACCTCCAAAAGTGCAATTTGTGACTTCTCCCCCAGCCTCTGGGTTTGGGCTTGGGTTTGGGCTTGCGTTTGGGCTTGCGTTTGGGTTTGGGCTTGGGTTTGGGTTTTTCCCTGCCTCTGGGTTTGGGCACACATGGTACAGTAAGGGTTTAAAACCTTGTTGCGCATCTATAGGAGTCCAGCGCTTAGTAACCTCTCCTTTCCACCCCTTCATTTGTGATCCTCCAGGCTGTGACTTTAGAGCACTATTAAAAATAAAGTCAGAGCCTAAACACCAAGGCAGGCCCTCAGCCCTCCAGCTTGTTTACTTTTTCATTTCTGCAGTTGGAAGAAGAAGTCTTTAGTAGCTGAAAATGATGCTGTTACATCCAAATGCTGAGAGATAGCTTCTCCCAGGAAAGCACAATGTTTAGCCGGGCTCCACGGTTTGCAAGGCCAGTTAGCAAATGTCAGGAAATAGACAGGAAGGGATGTGGAAGAAGGAAAAAAAAATAAATCCCAGATAGTCCAGACTGATTTTGGGAAACCTGAATGCAAAGGATCTTTGTCCTTTTATTGCCATAGTGGTGTTCTCCTAACAGAGCAGGATGTTCTCATCTTTTAATAATAACCAGGCCAGATGCTAAAGTCTCTCCTGCAAATGCTGTATAAGTGAGAAGGAGAACAGCTGATTTCGGTTAAGATGAATACACCAGAAGAATAAGCCAAAAAAAGTACGAGAAATCTCCAGAGGTCTTTCTTTGCAACACCGTTTGGCAGCTAGGTCTCAAAGTTGGGACTGAAAATCCAGTCTTTGCTTCTGTCCCTTTGCTTATCAGTTGCCGTGTGTCAAGCAGCAATACCTGCACCGCTCAGGGATTTGGAGCAGCGCTGGCGGGGATTTCCCCCTATACTTTAAAGAGCTGCAAAATTCACAGCTTTTGGCTTTGGTGGAGCTGTAGAAAGTACCACTCGACGAGGAATTTGCTTGGATTGCTCCTTTCCATAGAAAATGGTTACATGCTGAGTTGGGGATAGTGATTTAAAATGGCATCTTTGTTCCTTCTTTTTTTGTACTTTCTCCTTTGCCTTGTTTTCTTTCCTTAGTCTATTTTATTTGACTGGAAGAGATTAATGTAAACTACTAGATAGAGACAGGATTGTTGTTTTATAAGGTATTGTATTGTGCATTAAGAAAGATGCCTCTTACTCTCCTTACACTACCCCTTCAATCATCTTTTCCTTATGTTCAGCACAGAAACTAGATTTCCTTCTGGGCAAGGATCTTTGAAATCACAGTAAAATCACTCATGTTTGTAATGTGCTTATAGGTATTGGATGGAAGGTGTTAGAGAAAAGTAGGGTACATGGTGACGTGTTTCTGTAATGGGGCAATGTCCAAGAGAAAAAAGAACTGACTGTGTATCATGTTCACACATTTTTCTCATATGCTGAATGGCAGTCCTCGAAAACAGTTCCTAGAAACCAGAAAAAAGCCCATTGTGAAACGATGGGGAGAACTCACCCGATGTTTAGGATTGCCAGCTAATGACTGCAGATAAAGATGTTTACAGAGAACTTGTGCAACTGTTTCCTTGCCAGTGAGGGAAGGTTTTGCATGTGCCGTTTCAAACTTCCCCATCTCTGACTGAACAAGAGGATCCCACCAGTTGCTATTTTCTTGTTTCCAGTTAGGAACTCATTTCGGTTGCTCCATTTAACCTGAGACGAGGACATATTTTTTTTAGTGTGCACTGCATTTATTTATAAAAGATACTTTTGGGGGGATGGTCATGTTCAGACTGGCATTTTGTTTATTGTGGGCATCTGCCCTGGAGCAGGTCACCAGCTCCTCCATGACAGAAAATACCAACAGATAATGTGCTGATGAACTGCAGCTTAACCTGGTTATCATCTCTTGGATTTACTGATCCAGGTGTGTGTGGCACAGAGGGACAGACACTGTGCCCGCTCTGTGTCGGCAGCACTTGTGGTGAAGGATGGAAAGAGGATCCCCCGGTCGTGGCTGAGGGTGCGTGCCCTGTGACAGGGCAATTGGCTGCTCAGACACACCTGCCTGTATCAGACTTCACCATCTGGAGAAAAGAAAAAATAAAGAGAGATAATTTAGGTCACCTGCAGCAATACAACCTAGAGACAGGAAAACACAAACCGCTGGTGCTTGAACAGACCATGGTTCAGAGGAGACGGCACCTCCCCAAGACTGTTCAAGTCAAGTCGGTGGGGGCTCGTGCCCATCCCAGTGGGGCTGAGGGGTGAAACCCTGATGAAGATGGATAAATTAATGCAGACCATAAACAAAAGTTCTCTCAGAGGCAAATCACCGTGCTCTGATCCTGGCTTTCCTCTGCAATAGTAGGGTCCTGAAGGCACCCCCTGTTCCAGCTCCTCCAGAACGTGTTGAACATGTAGGGTCAGCATTCAGATTTTGCATTTGGCTTTTTCTTTCTGTCAAAAAGCAAAGCTAAAGTCGGATCCAGTTTGTGCTTTGAGGAAGTGTAGACTTGCTGATGTCACTGCCAGATTTAACACTATTGGCCCTTTGGCATTTCAGTTACTGCTGTGTTGAAGTATCTTAATTATAAACCCTTCCTGACCCATGAGAGCTGATATGAGCTGCATGAAGGGACCCATCCCTTCCCTAGGTGCATAGTCACCCATCACTGGTGCATGCAGGGCTTCTCCCATCCTGTTGTGTCTTTTCAGCCCCACACTTGTGTTGTGGACCAAAATGAGGGAAAATTATAGCAGCCTGGCTAGTGCCCCTTGGTCCTCAAGACCCATAAAAATGTGTACCTGACAAAAAAAAGGATAATACTGAATTTGCAAAGGTCTCCTACTAGAGATGAGAATGACCACAGACCTCAGGCCTTGTGAATGAAATGTCAAAGTCATTTCTTCAGTGCTGCTTTGCCACAACAACGGCAAATAAGAAATTGAACCTCAAAGATGGAAGATGTGAAGCTCAGAAACACACCCACACCCACACCCACATGCAGTACAAGAAAGGGGGAAATCAAATTTTCAGCTGCCTCCCAGAATGAGTAGTTCACTTCTGAAAATGTTTTCTTAAGCTCACTTTTCTCAAGGGCCCAGAACTTTTATTTAATTAATAAAAGTTGTGTAATGCTTTAGACAGGTATTGGTGACAATATATAATAAGAATATGAATTGGCCTCTGTATTTAACACCTTGTTAAGTCAAAGATGGCTTTTGAAATATTATCAGAAATTGGTACAAATATATATGGGACAGGAGAGCTGATCTTACTATGAATCCTGCAGTTCCTGGTTTATTTAGGAAAAGTGATTGTTAGTTAGTTACTTCTTTTAGCTTAAAATGCAGTTATTGTTCTTCTTCCAAGGATTTTTGGCAGCTTTACAGCTGTTGTTAAGAAATCAGTATTTCTTAGTAAAATATGTACCCATTTGTTAATATTTATGACAAGACAAATTTCAAAGAATTGGAAGGCTGTGACACCATTTTTCTGGAAAAGGCTAATACCTTGCCAGTAAGCACCTTAACAGGTCAAAAACAATCCCAGTTAAAAAGAAAAGGGGAGTTGCAGTTTTGGGAACTTTTTTCAGCCAGAGATGCTATAGTTGTTCACTCTACTTTGCTCTCTTTGAGTTCACAGTAAAGGTTTAAAAACATTATTAGCAAGATACACAAAGGAATGACTGGCTTCAGGTAATAAATGGTAGAACTGAATCCTGCTGCTTTTCCTTTTGTAGCCAATAAAAGCCATCTGAATGTTTTATGCAAAGGTAACAGTGGGAAGCAAAGCCTTGAATTTCATTGCTTCCTATCTTGTGACTTCTCACCTGCCAGATGACACCTCACAGCTCCCAGCGAGCTCAGGGCTGAGGACAATGACTAACTCATTCCTGAAGCAGAAACTTAATCCCTAAAATGCCCTAAGAAGGTTTCACAGACTATATAAGAAGCATTATACAGACTGTTACTTCAGAAATGGATGCCAGAATGGATATCCTCCACAATGCAGATGACCAAGAGTAAAGAATTTGGCCCAAGATGTGCTCAAAGTTGATCTCCTTAAGTCAAGAGCTAATTCGCTGAGATTTAAGGATTGGGGGCAATAGTTTATAGATTTTTTTTTTCCCTATATATGTATTTATGCACTGTTGTAGTACTTACATGATACTCAAATATTTAAAAATGGAACATAAGAAAACTCCAGCTTCCTTGCTGGGAGAAGCACCCTAAAAGGCACCTTTAGGCTTTGGGGGTTTTTGCTTTCTGTGCATGTGAGTGGATCAGCACCTTGTACCTGGGCATATCTATGGATCTGTGTATGTGAGCCAGGGCAAATTTGCCCTCCCAAGGAAAACAGAAGGTGAGAGATTCCTGATGACAAAGTGGGATTTGCCTCTGCTTTTGCATGGGAAATCCTGTTCTCTTTGCAGAACGGATTTCTGTTTCCTAGGAAAATGAAGAATTTTGGCCTCTAGATACACAGATTTGAAGGTCATCTGGGTAATTAAGTAGTGGCGATGCTGACAGTTGTTAACATTATACTCTTCATTGCTGCAGAGCTTTGGGATTCCCCTGTGTGCAGAACCCCATCTAGACCATACACCCTGAGCCCAAAATTGTATGTCTGATCGGACTGCAGTTTTCCAGGTAGTTTTGAAGAGTTCAGAATATGGGGGAAGACTTCTTTTTTGGTCAATGGTTTGGTTGTTCTAACTGTAATGTATCCTACTGCCCTTCTGTAAACTCCAGTGTCTGATGCTGCTGGTGTTGGAGATCGGTTCACTGTGTATCAGCGAGACAAAGCAATATCTTTGGTAGACCAACCAACACAGCTGGAAAAAATGAAAAGTTCTTGGCCAAGTCATTTTTAAGACTCTAAATAAAAAAAGAAATTGGAGAAACTGGGAAAAATTGCTCTGAGTTTACTGTAATTTTATAAATTATCTGAGACATAAAAGTAGAGCAGAGAGGGACCTTGCAGTGGGAGAGATGAGGGAAAAGATTAAGTGGCATAAAAGCAGTATTTCTATTGTATCCTTAATGGTTACTATCTAGTACAGTTATGAATTTCAGTTCTTAGATTCATCTTGCATTGGTTGTCTTCTTACAGGACTTAGAGGTCATACATAGTTCATCTTTTTTTTGTGCTTGTAGCCTTTAGTGGTTGCTTGTGGGAGCTCAGAGTTTATTGGTTGGTCTAATCAACTGCCTCAGAAAGCCCTCCTTCCCCATCCTGACTGTTTCTCTTTCGACAAGTTTACATCCTTAGGCTCCAGCAGCTTGGATTTTAAGTTTGTGACCTTGTACTTGTTTTTCAGTACAAAGCCTGGGCATTGAACCCCGTATTATAATAGCAAGAACATGGCAAACTGCATGGTCAGTAGGTTGCTTGTAGAGGTGGCAGATCTTTCACAGGTACCTTTTCCAGCCCTAGCAGATTAAGTTGAGGATAACTGGTGCATTCACCATTATTGACAAGTTTTTGCATCTGTTTCCTGGCATGGAAGAAATGGTATATAGTCTTTTCCTCAATGCAGAAAAGCAGAGCACCCAGGAAAAATGAGGTATCCCAGGCTTTGAATCATGCTAATGGGTGAGATACATTGCTGTGCAGATGCCTCCCCCTTGCAGCCAGCACCCCTCAGTCCCCCTGAGCAAAGTTTAGCCACTCTCTGGGTGCGGCTAAGGCATGAGAAAGCTGGGAGATGTTCCTTTTTGTATTTGATGCAAAGGAAACAACCTCTGTTTTCTTGACACTTTGACCCCCTGTTTTCTTATCAGCCATCACAGCGGTGTCGCAAAGATGCTGAAGATAGCAGAGGGAAAGGGCTGAACCCCATGAATCTAGTTTCATTATTTGCATTTTATTTGCTCTGACTGTCTGGGCTGTTGCATCCTGACTGCCTTGTTTGACTAATGTGTAGAAGCAACTTCTATGAATAGCCACTGCCACTTCAAGCTGTTCCATGAAGAAGGGAGCTCTATGAACACGAAGCCCAGGTACACAAAGTGAGTGATTTTGTAAGGAAGCACGTCCTTATTTCAGTTTAAAGGTTTAACTTAGACTTTTGCCGGTGTTTAGCTTTAATTTGCAACCCCCTTTGGAAGGAGACAGAACCACTGGGATTGTGCTATGTGTAGATGGAAGGGCAATATCTGTCTATCCCTCTGCCTGTAGCTTTTCAATCCCATGGCTGGTCACAGTTCAGCGAAACTCCGCAATTTCAGAACTCCTGAATTCAAATACATTTCATGATGACGTTTCCCCAGATAGCAGAGATGCTTCTGTCCAAGCATAGGTTTGGATGCAACCTTTATTGTGCAGCAAAGAGGACAACAAAGACATGCTGTACTACAGAAGAGCAAGCTCCTGTACCTATCAACAAGGCTGGTTTGCTCTTCATGCAATTACTTGTCTTAAAATTTGTGGTAATATTTTTATTCTTTTCAAATTTTTGCAGACCCTAAATTTTAGGCCTAGACTAAGGCAACAGGAGACTCAGAGGCCTCCTAAGAAGTTTGTCCTACCCATTCTCTGGAAGAAGCTCATTGCTTCAAACTGAACCACTGCCTACAACTGCCACTAAACATTACTGCTTGTCACAGTAATAGGAAAGTATTTAATCATGTCTATAGAATAACTTCATCCCAGGATCCAGGTGTACAATGTCTTTTTCTTCATACGTTATCCTGAAGTCTGCATCACTTTGAAATGGCTCATTGGCTTCTAAAGCCTAATATAGCCATAGCACCTGGGCATGCCTGTGTGTACGCATGTGCATGTATATGCATTTTCTGCTGAAAATAGTTTCAGGAGCTTTCTGAGCCCATTGCCTGGTAGTTAAGCATACTGAGGGCTGGAGCAGCTCTTCCATGTTCGAGGATGAGACAATTTCAAAGACTGAGTCCACAGCAGACAATAGGAGTGCTCCCTAATGCCCTTTTCCTCTCCAACCATCAACGTATTTGTGGCTTGGCTGCACTCTTGCCATATCCCAACTGTTTTGCTGGGAGAAAACTGCACCATGCACCATTTCTCTCTGCATCTGGATGTTCTTCAAAGGAAATACAGGCTGGACAACCCCACTGTGCATCAGTGGGCCCCCAAATAGGACAACTGGCAGACCAGTACTGCCCAGCCTTGGTTTATAGGATCAGCTATAGACAAGCCATGTTTCCTGGTCCCTTCTTCTAAATACTGCAAGAAATTTTCTTGTGTAGAAAACTAAAAGCTTGTGAAGAGGCTTTGAGCCCACAAACACTGAAATAATGCAACTCAAATGGTGACTTTTGGCAAGTGTGAGACAAAATGCATTTGCTGAAAGCCCAGTGAAAGAAGCTTCAAGCTACTGTGTTTGGCCTCACCCTTGCAACTCAGCAGGCACAGCCCATTGGTGTGGTGAAGCTGATGTGGTGTCGCTCATTGAGATGCAGTGACATGATCATGTGCCTGAGCCCTCCAATTCTGAAGAGCAAAGGATAAAATGTTTATCAGATTTGACCTAGATTTGGCCTTGATTTTTAAAGGCAGGCTCGTTGCTCTATGAATAAACTCAGGATGTTGAACATAAACATCTAAAAAATAGGAGAGGATGACTCTTCTCACTCAAGCCCTAGAAACCAGAAAAGGATAGAATTAAGATTTTAAAAGAAAAATCCCAGCAGTGTGGAAGCAAGATGGGAAGATGCTCCATTTAAAATAAGTTGAGTTCCCACTTTCTGTATCCTCAGGAACGTGATATTCCTGGACCAGCGATGGCCATGTTGTGCGTCCATGCCTGCCCTGCCCTATTCCTGGGGTTGTTCCTCAGATCTTCTGCAGACTTGAGCTAAAGCTGGAGTCATACACTAGTCTGAGCCCTCGGTAAGAGGTAGCCACTGTAGAAACCAGAGACTTCAGCCTCTTCCAGGAACCCCGGGTGGGGTGTTTTCAGAGAAAAGGTCGAGCTCTCTCTTTCCATCCACGAAAAACAACTAACTGTTAATGTAGGCTTGGCTATTTTCTAAAGGTTTTTGCTGTAGCCCAAACTTCTAGATAGGACAATAATACAGAGTGAGAGTAAATCTTTCCTCCTGGCTCTGCTAGTTGTTTGCAGAAGGCTTTTCCCTTATCAGGATTGCCTGTCTCAGTGCTATGTGTTTGCACACTTTGGACTTCTTTTGGCCTGTCCTTTGCAATCCTGACATCTGCCTGGACCCCGACCTCCTAACACACAAAGTTAATTTGCTTTAGCAAAGCTGAGCTTGTGGAAATCTGTTTTTTCCCTTCTGGCTGAGCAAGCGGGAGCATTCACACCTCCTGACGTTGTGGAAAGTGTAGGAAGTAAAGCAAGATTTATGAAGCCTGGGAGAAAATAAAGTGGAAAGAGAACAGGTGTACCAACAGTGATGTTCCCTTGGGAGGAGGCAGGAGTGCATTTCTGTCTTGGTTTTGCCAGGTGTGACTCATTCCAGGACCTGTATCACTGGCTAATTAATGATTATGCATAGCAGCCATCCCCCCAAAACCCAGCCCAAGGTGGGGATAAGCTATTTGGGAAGAACTCCTGCAAATGGACCAGTGCTGGAGCCCAAAGAGGCAGGACAGGGGTTATCTCACCTAAATCAGGACAGACTTCCACATCTGGGCTAGTTACCCTATGTTCACTCCCTTTATAGTCATTAGAGGGCAAGTAGCACTTTGATCTGAACCAGTTTAGTTGCCCGCTTTAGGATGAGATGCTCTAGAAGAATATTTCTCTCCCCTGACTGCAAAGGACGCTCAGAGGCATCTGCCGTGGGATATGGGTTATGAGGAGGTACAAAACAGTGTGGCCCTGGAGACAATCTACCAGCAGATTTCATGTACCTCGTGGCTGCAGAATAGTTCTGGGTGTTGAAGTCCAAATTATTTTTCAATCCTTTAAATTGATGGTTGTCCACAAAAATCGTGAGAGTGCCATATTTTTGAACATGAAATTGTTTTTTGTAAAATTTGTCGGCTCCACACACTGCCCCAGGAAATATTATTAATAGTGAAAGCCTGAGTTGGTCTCGGTGAGTGACAGTAGCGAGCAAGACACAAGGCCTGACCCACTAGCTGCTGGGCTTTGGGTTGAGTTTTCTAGTTTTCCTCTTAGTGGCAAACAGAAAACTGTTCCAGGAATGAAATGAGAGAGAAGGGCAGTTTCTCCTGCGTTTGGGATGGGTGGTAATCTTGCTTCTCTGGTACATAAATCAGATGCAAATTCACTAACGTTAAGTAACTGCACAAATGGTGACTGAGATGGGGAGACAATCTGACCTCAAAAAAGATTCAAGGCTCCTTCAGACAAGCAGCTATGGACTTGGATGCTATCCCAAAGTGTAGCTAAACATTTTGCATTTGCAAAAAAAACCCCAAGTTGGAAACCTCCCAGGAGGCTTTTCCTAAGAGGTGTCTGAACCTTCCTGCTCTGGTGGGGCTAAAATCACTCTGGCACAACTCTCACTCATGTTGGGGCAGTTGGAGGGAAGCCAATGGCAGGTGACAACAGGGTACTGAAATGGGACAAAAACCAGTCTGAGGATGGGTCTTCTGCGTTTCAGCCACATCATTCCCGGTCCTGGGCAGAGTGAGGGAACCTAAAAAATAACAAGAGAAAGATTCACATTCTGGCAATAGCAAGAGCCATGGCTTGGGTGCAAGTGGCACCCAACCAAGGGCTCTGGCCAGGCTGCCTATTTCCATAAGCAGCAGGAGGAGGGACTATGCAAAGTGTCATGCTGGATGTGGGGTAATGACAACCTAGAGGCACTGCTGTCCCCAGCTGCACTGTGTAGCCGGCGCCTTGACGCCAAGCAGGCATTTCGTATTAGCTGGCTGTGCCGCACACCCGGGTCCCCACCATCAAAGGCAGTGCATGTGACTTCCAGAAAGCGTTTTTTCTCCAGCTGTGCTCAGAAATGAGCTGGGGCAGTGCTGGCAGAGATGTTGGAAGGGGAAACTCTCTGATTTTGGGTACCCAGAGATCCCTCACAGCTGCTTCTCTGGCCAGGCTGCCTTTGCGTTTGCTCCTACCTCCAAATGCTGCAGCGACTGATCCCCAGGCAGTCCCCAGCAAAGATTGGCTTTATTTTACTTGCACAATTTTTTGGACAGTGTTGTCCTGATTTCTTTCTGTGCTAAGAACTCAGCAGTGGATGCCAAGGCTCTGGCTTTCCTCTCCCGTCGCACACCGAGCAGTTGTGCCCTCCATGGAAGCAGGTTAGCCCCTAAGGAGCAGGTTGCTCCAAATCCCTCGCTGTGAGGTGCTGGGGCTTCACCAGGCACCCCTTTGCCAAATAAAACCATCATCATAGTGAACCACACAGTGTTTGGTTCCTATTGTGATCATAGAAATCAAGTGACAGGTAGGAGAATGACATCCCCAAGATGTCCTTGCCCATGGCCATGGTAGGTTTGATCACTGTGGCTGCATGAAGCAAACAGTACCTGGGCTCAGGCCCTGGTCCTGAAGCCACTTGGCTTTTTTTCGTTAGAACCATAACACTAAATACCCTTAGCCCCTAGAAGAGAACAGCCACATCCAAAATGCCTATTCCAAATGGTCCTTGGCTTTGTTAACATGTGGTTTATGCCTGGAAATGGCTTGGGAGGGTACTACTTGACTGTGCCCATGCTAAGAATTTTGCAGCAGGGATGTGTTCTTATGCCCATTCCCACATGCCAGGACTGTTTAATTTACTATATATAGTCATAGCATATGTGTACTTGAATATATTCTCTCTACAGCCTGGTTCAGTGTAGAGGTTTCATGTAGCATACACTATAAAAAGTTTCTTTTTCAGATTTTCATCTTGACATGAAAGTGCATTACAACATTTGCCATCAATAAAACACAATTCCTTCCATGTGAAAAGCATTACAGCCACAGTATGGTTATTGAGTGATGATACCTGGATGACGGAAATACACGAACAGGAAAGCGTACATAGGGAAACTTCAGAAATGATGCCAAGTTTTAAAAAAAAAAACAATGTCTGATAGCAATGCAGATGGGTTTGGAAAATTTAGTTCATTTGTACTCCCCCCCNTTCCGCCCCCCCCCCCCCCCCAAAAAAAAAAAAAAAAAGGAAAGAGAAAGAGGCTGAGCTGAAAGAGAAATAAAAACAATGCAGGGAAAAGCTTCACAAATGAGTAGCTGAGGAAGTTGGCCATCCAGTGAAGACATGTGTGAAGAACAGATTGCTTGCCTCTTGCTCTGTGGTTCAATCTTGGGCCAAGCCAGTCATAACCAGGCATCAGGGTTTTCAGGAGCTCCTTCTGCTCTCAGCCTGTCACTCATGCCCAGTGCAGCAGCCAGTGCTGGGATGCCAGGGACAGAAGGTACCATTAACATTATCTTTGACTTTGAATCCTAGAAATAGGTCCTCCAGGTCAGGCTTCAGGACACTGGGGACCCTAAGTGAGAGATTGTCGTCTTTTATATAGTCAACACATAACCTGAGCAGCTGACTCCAAACTTGCTGAAACAGAGGAGAAAACTCCCGTGACTTTGTAAATAGCTTTGGATTGAGCCCTTCTCCTGAAAATGTGCCAAGCCAGGATCCTTCTACTGGCTCTAAATTTGTTTTTTATGAAAATGTTCCCATTAGCACCAAAATAAATGCTAGCTGTGTTTTGATTTTAGCAAAAGTTTAGCTTCAAGAAAAAAACATGCTAATTAACTCGTTAACTGAACCCATTAAATATACATCTCCAAATCTTCCTGAAAGTAACGTAAATCACCAGCGCTGGGTTCCCAAGATGCAAGGCAAGTTGCTCGACTTTGGAATGCGTAAACATTTAGTGGAAGAAATTGCAACTTCAGAGAAAGTACAAACAAAGCAGCCTGTTTGTTTGTGCGGCTGCTTTCTCGCAGGAGAGCAACCAAGAAGCATGGAAAGGCTCGAGTGTCCTCCATGGTTCGTGTTTGTAGCTGTGATCCAAAGGGGACAGAACAAAGACTTTCCTATATATAGCCGAGTGACTGAAAGCAAAAGCGCTCAAGTGATGAAAAGGCACAGTCTACCATTGTCGAAGCTTCTGAAAAGAACACAAACCATGGTTTATCAAAGAGCAGTAACAAAAAGGATTTTGCTGGGTGGAAAATAAATGATGTTTTTCCATTGAATCCACCATCCCACATAATAATTTTTTTCTGGATTGGTCACACTTCATCAGAGCAGTGATTACAGATGGGGGGGAGGTAGGAGGAGAAACACGTGTCCACGTACGTGTGGAGGAAGTGCTCAGCAAAACCCACAGTCTTATTATTTCCATTTTGCAGGAAATGCCAAAACTACGTGTCAGAGTCAAACTGTTATATGACATCACCAGAAGGGTAGATTTTGATTTAAGGAATAAGATAAGCTCTGCTTTTAATGTTTATTTTTTTTAAAATGAAACTACATACAATAAATAAATAGGGTATTTCATCTACTATACAAGGTCTTATTCGACATCTTGCCACAGTATCAAATGACTTCATCTCTCTGCTGTGTTATATTTACACTACTACCAAGGCATTAGGAAATGAGAGTTACCCAAATACATTATAAAGAAGAGAGCAGTTGTAGTGTGACACAAAAAAAATATCTTCTTTTTTCCTTCTGAAACAGAGTTTTTCCAAAAGAATTTATTTTGTTTCAGGAAAGTGTCTTTTTTCATTAAAGCCTTTTTCTCAGGAAAAAAAAAAAAAAAAGTGAAAATTTATTTGAATTAAAATTTCTGACAGGAAACCATTTTAATGGATTTTTTTCCAGTTCTAGCTTTGCTTTTACCTTGAGGCTTCCAGGTACTATGACAAAACTGCTGACCAATGCCACCCCATCCCAGAAATCAACTGGTAATGCTTCAAAATTCAGTATTTATACCAAAGTGTCTAGAACCAGTAGCAGAAAGCCTGATCAGGACTTAGCCCCCCTTTTAGCTACTCAGTTTATGTGTATCAGTGTTACAACCTGCTACGGGAATGCGTCTGCTCCACCTCACCACCACCTCCTCCTCCTTAACACAACATGGCTGTTAACTAGCCTGAACTGGTTTCTGGCCTCATGCGAGGATTGTCCTGGGCATGTTACTGGGGTGTGTTACTGGGAGCTGGGACTGCTGGAGAAGCCAGAGTTACCACTGGTGATGCTGAATTTAGGAGGCAGGCTGGGGCTTGGTTGTAAAGAGTGGCCATGTCCAGGATGGGAGCAGAGAGGCAGCAAAATGGCTCTGCAAGTGATGGGACTTGGGCAGAAAAGAGCTGAAAAGCTTGAAATGTCCAACTCATTGATGACCTACCACAACAGAGCTAAGCCCACCTAAACCATTTGTAAATTTGACTTTCCAGCTGGAGGATGGGACCTGCCACAGTTCCTGAAGATGAGGGCATGTTACCATTGCCAACTTAGGGAGAAAATTCAGGGATGGGATGGGATGGGATCTTTTGGAATATCCCAGTCAGACATCTCTAGGTGGACTATTTGAGTTGAGATTGTCACAAAGGGTTGTTTATGTTTGTGCATTTGAACATAAAAGAAAGGTAAACACCTTTCAGGGAGAGAGGGAGGAGCTGTATAAATATATATAAGCTCATGTAAAAGAAGCAGACCCAGGGCATGCTACCTGCACAGTGGCTCACGCTCCCTCCGCTTGCGCAGCTCCCAAGGCACTCTGACAAAAGCTGTTTTTCAGAGGGAATAAGATTGTGTGCGAGGCTCAGATGGAGTCGAGGTAAGATAAAAGGAAACTGCAGTCTTAAAGGGCATGACTGTCAAGATATGTGTCCTCGCACCAAACCATATGACAAAGTGAGAGGCAACTCTGAGAAAGCAAAGGTCATAGCTAGAGGACCCCGCTGTAGGGACAGATTGTACTGAGTAAGTGTTTTGCTAAGTGAAAAAAACTCTCTAGCACAGGGCACATTAAAAGAACTCAATGCATTTACATGCAACAAATGAACCAATTTAAGAGAAAATTAAGAGAAAGCTGAATTCAAGCGCTCAACGTGATTTACCCTTCCTAAAATTTCATGAAAATTGGAGCAAAGCAGGTTAAAATTTACCTTGTCCCTCCCCAAGCCACTTGCGCATCTGGGGTTTGTGGGAATGGTGTGGACGGAGCAGGTGTGAAGGATCTGGCTTGCTCTGGGTCTGGGCTGTGAGCTGGCTCAGTGCTGAGGCTCCCAAAATCAGACAGACACAGTTAAGCTCTTCACCACTGCCAAGGGCCACAGTGGCAGGAACTTCAAAAAGGGCTTGCTAATTCCCTCAAAGCAGACCTCAATTCTTCTGGTTTTACACCCACTCCACTGTGATCACGTGGAACAAGGGTGAACCTGGGCACAGGAGCAGAAGGCTCTCAGATCCTCTAATGAAAATCACTCTTGTTTTCCTTAGATTAAGGAAGAAGGTGGGGAGAAGGGGGAAAGAGGTGGTCCATGTGGGAGAGAAGGCAGAGATTACACAAAATAATTGATGCCATATGAGCACAAAGTCGCATTTTCTTGCAAATGTCCACAGCACAGAGCCGTGATGGGCAACGAAAAGATGACAGTAAAAATGGTTATCCAAAGAAAAGGCATTTCAATCGTGAAAGCCAGACTGAAAGGGGACACTTATACTAATAAATTAAACAGTTCAATGGACACATTGATTGTCTGTTATTAGCCTGGACTTGCCGTAACAGAATCGTTGGGAGAGGCCCGGGCAAGCTTTTGGCCTGGGCTTTCCCATACAATGTCTGGCACAGCTCAGGAGCCAGCACAGGCCAGGGACTGTTCCCAGTGGGCAGTTTGGGTATGACCACCCTGATCTGGAGGCTAAATTGAATACTGTGGACATGGCCAAGCCATGCCTGTTGGCCTTCTGTCCAAAGAATGGGCCCTGGTCCTTTCTTTTTTTTGATGTGGCCAAGCATATTCATTTTGTTATCTTTCCAAAGCATTTAGCTGCACCCTGTCATCAGCTTGTCTGCGTGCTTGCCAGTCCATGATGTATTTATCTTTGCAGTCCATCTGGTAGGTAGGAGAGAGTTATTAACCTGATTGAAGCGAGGGGGGTGGAGGCGGAGGGAAGTCTTTCTGCACACCAACGAACAGTGGCACAGTTGGACGAAACCGTCTCCGGGCAAGTTAACGAGGTTAAACATTATAAAGGCGTAGCGTGGACCTTGAAAGTGTAGTATATGTCTGTTTCTTGAATCATCTTGTAGCTTCCCAGCATGGAAACCATGGTGTCACATCTTCACTGTGATTTTGACCCATGCTAAACAGTGAGGATACACCTACCCATGCTACGACCACACTGGTACTCGGCTGGGAGTGTGGGCACACAAACAAGTTGCTGCAGGGTAAACAAGGGCGTGAGCTTTCTCCTCCACCTCTATACCTGTGCATGCTTGTTACCCCGAGGTACCGACGGCAAGTGTCAGGTACCAGGTACCCATCCCCTCGACTGTGGAGGAGCAGCCTGCTCCCAGGGCATTGGGGGGGGGTGGGTGGAGGAATACACTTACGATGGTAAAGATGACTCAGTTGGAGCTCCTGCCATAGCTCACCCTGTGGGAACTTGTTTATACGCTCGTACAGAGCAACTTGCCCCCAGATCACCCCAGAAGTCTGTGGCAGAGGCAAGGGTGGAACCAGTCTCTACCGAACCATCCTCCTTAACCACCGAGCTGCCCTTTCACTCTCGTCAGCCATTAACGAGCACATTGCTTAAGCACCAGCAGTGTGTTCATAGCTCTTAAAAATATAAAGGAGCTTTAAGCTTTGACCTGCCCTCTGTTCCACCCATGTCAGATAGCCACTGAAATGAAGAGGTGTTTATTTGCCTGGAAGTGTGGAGTCTTATGTCAGCTCCCGGCATAGGAAGTAATTTTGCTGGGGGTCTGATCCTGCCACTGGGGAAAGGGCTGGTGCTTTTGTTTCTGTTTTACTCCGAGCGTGGTGCCTGCACTCTCGGCATACCTGGAAAATTATTCTGCTTCACAGCCAGCACCGGTTCCTGGCCACCCCTGCTACACGCCAGGCTAAATTGGGAAACTAAACTCCTTTTTTTTTCTTGACGATGCACGGCTGGCCTCCCCACCTTGACGCTCATGAATGCCTTGCTGAGTTAGCTGTGATTTGGAAAATTAATTGACTCGGAGCCTACTGCTGAAGCAGCCTCAAATGCAGAACACCCAAGACGCAGCGGTAGCAAGGTCAGAGGAGGTGGGAAATTTTGCAAGAGAGGTAGCAAGCAATAAGCAGAGCAGAATATGGGCACCGGTGGGGAAATGTAAAAGGAAGCCATTCAGATCAGACACAGCCATGGGAGACAAGGCAATGGGACTGTGGAGGCTTTGGTATTTATGGGGGGAGCTGGCAATGCCTGTGGCGGGGAATGCCCCCGGCTCACTGTGGGAGGTGGGGATCTCCAGAGGCCCCTTGCCTCTAGCCAGGACATGCAAAGAGCACCCTAAGGACCATCTCCTGTGAGTGCAGAGAGTGGCATCTTTGCCATGTAAAGGAATCTTAAATTATGTAGTTTATCTCAGGCACACCATCTGCTTAGGAGTCAGCCCCTCGAGACAAAAAAGGAACAAGGGCCGGGTACAGCTCCGTAAGGGCTTTTCTCCTATGGCTTCAATGCTTTTGCTCTCATTTTGTGTATCTTCACAGAAAAAAGAGCTCTCAGACGTCACCCGTTGTCCATGACGCAGAGAGTATGCCAAAACTTCCGCCTGCACTGATTTACCGAGATTCAGCTTTTCGAAAGTAGCCAGGGAGTGAAATCCCCTGGAAATCCCTTAGTTACTGAAACGCCTTTGCAGAGCCGCTCTTCAGGGCCCATCTGTGTGTAACCCTGAGCAGGCCATGCAAACGGGGCGGCTCAGACACGCAATGGAGTGCTGGCAGTGTAATCCCTTCCCATTCACAGCCAGCTGAGGCATGGGGATGATCTGCGAGTGCGCTTTCATCCACCTCAGCTTGTGAGGCAAGGCGACACAAGCTAAACCCCCGGTGAACGCATGCTCAGCTAAATCACATTAGTTCCTGTTCGAGGTGGCCATGGGGCACATGCACGGACAGTTATGGAGGCTCAGCTGATAGAGAGGCGATTTGTTAAGCCACCATCACTCCCGCACGTTTGAACTTTCTCCACCTGCATGATGGGGATGCTGGCATTTCCAAGCAGCATGGTGTGAAGGAAAGGCATTTCTGGGGGTTGAGTAGCTGATATTTGTGAACGCTGGCGCTCGTCTTGGTTAACCCATGCTGCAGGCACTAAGGGAAGCAGAGAGGTACATGATATGCAAAAGCTGGTGTTTTATCCTCAATTTATTTGGGACCAGAAGCCAGAGTTGCTATCTCAGGAGCTGCAAAATAAGATGGTGTAGGCTAACGTTGAGGCTGGGGAAGGGATACTTGCCCAGTGGGAAAAAAAAAAGAGTTCCAATAGATCTGATTTAATTACAGTTTTGTATGGCTTTATCTCCAAGTGTCAACTAGCATGTCCTCAAAACACCTTGCCATGGTGAATGACTCTCCCTACGGGGCAGGAAAACTGAACCAACCTGCTTTGGATAAGCCTGGGAATATGCAGCAAAGATGGGAAAAGACCTTTGCTCTCCCCAGGTCAGAGGGGCTGAGCCAGAAGGTGATCTGGGATGGGAGCAATGGAGAAAAGCAACATTTCGACCTCTCATCACTTTGTCTGGGTCAAGACTTCTCCTCATTTCTCAGGTGTGGGGGAAACTGAGGCATGGGATGCGTGACAGCGTCTTGGTGGGCAATTTCTGCTGATATTCAGCTTGCCTCTGCCTGGAAGCTTTGTGGCATGTTTTAAAGCTAAATTGTGCAAATTAGTTTGGTCGTTATTATCATGCAAAAAAAGACCATTTGTATACAGCTACCAGATTGCTGAATCCTAGCGGCGCAAGGTCGCAGAGCAAGCCTGTGACAATGCTGGCAATCAAGCCCTGCTCCTAGACTCCCGACCTAGTTTCTATTCATTGCTTGTTTAGGGTAATGAAGAGCAGACTGAGGGAACTGGGGTTGTTTGCTTCAAGAGGCTGTTATAAAAAAACCCCTACTGCAATCTAATTCTGGCCTGGGCAGTGAAGAGCAAGTTTCCTGAGCATCTCTGCCTTACAACCTTCCCCAAATCCACAATGTTACACAGATTCCTGTATTATATCTAATTTTTAAAGGGATTAATATCAAGCAAATAACCATTTGATTCAATTTTCCTAGCTGTTGCGCCTGTGATATCCACGGCAGATCTCTGCCTGGTGAATCTGAAGGGGCAGGCTGGGACAAATAGCCCCTCAAACCCTCAGGAGCATTGTCCTCTTCGCTTTCCCAATTGATTTCCTTATAAACAGCCTATGCCAAAGCCTTTATGAAATTCAAGTCCAGCTTCACATTTCATTGAAAAACCTTTAAGAAAAGCCATTTTTCATATTTAAGACTTTTTCAAATCTCCTCTAACCAGTTACTTTCTGCATTGTATCTTTTGAATCTGGCCATTGTCCAACGACAATCCTTAAAATCCCTTTACAGTTTTAAAGGAAAATACAAGCCCTCATTTACCACTGGATCCAGCCTGAAAATAAAAGCTTAATGCTTTGACAGGCCTGGATATTTTTTTGGGTCCTAAGTCTGATTTATGGTGGTAGCCAGCAAACCAGGCTGGTGAAATATTTGCTGCTGCTCACAGGGATCTGGAAAAATGAAGTGTGAAGTTCTGAAGAGAGCAGGCAACAGTTCTCCAGTCACTAAACACTTCCAACGAGTTGGCAGCGGAACAGAGCTGTGGTCTGAAAGATGAACCTCAAAGGAATAGGGGAGGGGAGCAGTACTGCGCGCAGTGTCAAAATACTGCTGCAGCCTAAAGCTTTCCATACATTCCTGACTTCGAGAGGGAAAGAGAAACATTTTCTTCATTATTTATTTATTCTCTCTCTCTTTTTTTTTTTCTTCCCCCAGCAGGGGTTTCACCCGAAGTAGGGAAAAAAATTAAAAGCAACAACAGGAGCATAGGAAGCTGCTTAAGCCCACCGTAAAAATGCGCCGGTTAAAAAAAAATATATGATCCGGTTAGGGGAAAGTGTTGCCTGTGCTTTGCTTGTCGTAGAGCGATCTCAATGAGTGAGGCTGTGGAGAAGTGTCCGTAGTCTTTCGAAGTGCCAAAGCCCTGCGATCTGTGGGCGTGGGAGCTGCGATTTTCATTCCCATGAAAAGGGAATTTCCTAGAGGTAAAAGTGAGGTGGGGATTTTTCAGAGCGTTCTTGGAATGAATCACCCCTGCATACGTTTGCCAGGTAAAACATGTGGCTGCTTTGCTTTATTTTCTTCAAAGGAAGTTAATATTCATCCCTATCATGTAGATCATATGGAGACAGAGATAGGCTGATAAGTGAGGCGTATTTCAGTACTCAGGTTTTCAGTGATCTGCTTTAGTCCCTATGAATTAACTCGGTTTCCAGTGTTCACGCTGAATAAAAGGGCCAGCACTGGGAGAGCTTTCTGGGACAGTGAAATGGGGATGAGCCATCCCCGAAAAGCTTGCTTTACCTGCTTGCAGCTTACAGGGGTTGTCTCTCTCCTTCTTATCCACGTCTTAATCCCATCTCAACAGCTGGGCATACCGTGAAATGAAAGATCCCCTCCCATCCCCCCTTGCCCAGCAAAGCCCACAGGAGTTTTATTACCCCAGGCCCAGGAGAAATGAGATTGACTTCACCCATCAGTCGCACTGATGCACGTCCAAAGTAACCCTCGGCTTTGACAGTTACTTGAAAATGACAGCAGCAAAAGCAGGGAAAATTTATTCTTTCTCACATCCACGAAAATGAGGATGGGACGATTTTTATTTGTTCGATTTTTTTCTTCTTTAAAAAAGAAAAAAAAGGGGCACTAACCATTTTGGTTTAAAGCTGTCCGATGTCAGAAGCTGGGATGATATAACAAAGCGCTGCTTGTTTCCAAACACAAGCTTTTGGTTTGGGGAAGAACAACTGCACGTTCTGGTCGTCTTTATAGTTGGGGAATGTTCTGCCTCTGCCATGGCACGGACCAGGCTGGGGAGCCACCCGGGTACCAGCCTGCAGCTTCCCACCCCAACAGACAACGCATATTATTTTTTTTTTTTTCCTTGTTGTTATGAAATGGTTCCCTTTAACAGTAGAAGCATTTACGGGACATGCTCACAGACAAATGCGTCCGTACCACAGCCACACAGCCCCAAACCCACACCGTCTGTCACACACAGGCACTCTGTGCCACCCACACTCCTGCACAGCCGCTACGCAAGCAGGGCTCGATGCTCACACAGGCTCACGCAAACCGAAACCCACGGTCGCTGCTGTACGCCCACGCGGACGTAGCCAAAACAGGCCCCTTCGGTCTCACACGTCCTTCCCCCCTCCTCCTGCTGTGACCTGCAAACATCCCGGCATCAAAGGGGAGAAAAACACAGCCTGAGCTGCCCTGGGTTTTGCAGTGCTTGTCTTGTCCAGGAGCTGCTGGCGGGGACAGCCCTTACACCCCTGTCTGGGGATCAGTTGTTTTTATTTCACAAGAACTCAGCAAAATGCTGAATAAAGCCCGCTCCCTGAAGAATGGGATCTTCTGGGCCTCTTACCCTACATCAACTGCTGTTTTTGCAGGACTGTTAAAATCCTGGTGGTCACCCTTTGCTATTTTAGCAGCTGGAGAAAGGGGCTGGTTTTAAAGTCAGCCTTAGAAACATGACTTGTGGCAATAAAAATCTCCCCTGCTTGTTTTAGAGGGGGAGTCCAGTGAACTTTGTGCTGGGAGATGCTCGTGGTGGATTCTGCAGGGCATGGGTGCAGATGAGGGATGCGGTGCAGCAATGCTGTCCCGTCTGGTGGCCACACTGGCCTTTTCTCATGATAGTCCAATCCTTTTCCAACCACTTGATGCAGAAGGCAGTTGCTGGTGCTGGTGAGCAGCAGGACACTGCGGTGCTGCGCTGTGCACGCTGCTGTGGTGTTCTTGAGGGAGCACCCCAAGATGTGGCACGGGGTCTATGAACCCCTCTGCGTGCACCCCTGCTGCCACCCCCC
>VYZV01005645.1:106826-168036 GCA_013401275.1 Pandion haliaetus | reverse complement strand
TGGTCGCCCCCCGGGTGGCCCCCCCCCCCCCCCCCGAGGAGGCACATTGGGGCATGGCACTGCTGCTGCCCCAGGAGCACCCCCAGGCTGTAGGGTGCCCCCATCCCACCAGCACTGCCCACCTGAGGGCTGGCTCAGGAGACCTGCTCTCTTACCCATACCCAACCCAAAGCCTCCCATGCACACTAGGTCTCTCTTCCAGTCTTGCTTTTCTCTCCTCTCCCCACTTCCAAGGGCTTTGGGGCCCCTTTCACCCCCCACCCCCATTTACAGCTTCTGAGTTGCAGCGTGGTGGTCCCTGGCTCTGGGAGGGCTCCAGCAGACAGTTCATCTTGTGTTTAGTGAGCTCCCTGCAGCACCGGGATGGGAACCCACTTCCCTCAGGGTGGCCTCAGGACCCAGCATTGATGGACGTAGGACAGCGACCCAAGTGGCATCAAGGGGAGCCAGGTGGCTTTCTGTGCTTGACAACCTCAGCAGGCACCTAAACACCTCCAAAAGTGGGGTCCTGGATTTCAGTAAAGCAGCAATAAGAGATGAAAGGGTGCTGCAAGCACCCAGGAGGCCACGTGGTGCCTCGGTGTTTGGGGAATGGAGGCACATCCACCCCTGAGCCGCAGGGGATTCCACCCTGAGCTGTCCACTTCCCACACCATCACATTCCGGCAAAGCATTTCTGGGCTGCTTTATGGGCACTAATCTCATGGCAGTAACAGCCCTCTACTGCAATGCACCATTCCTGAAGTTTATGTCTCAAATGAAAAAACCACCAAAAAAATCGCTCACATATGCTTTAATTGTCCCTTGTCACTGGCACTATCCTAAAGTGCCTCATAAGCTTTGCAAATCAAGTTTCATTTATTTTTCCTGCTGCAAAGGGGTGGCCATCATGGAGGCAGAAAGTGGCCAAAGCTGATGACTACTTAATTATATTACTCAAGTGTCCACAGCTCCTACATAAAATTAAATCTGGATGGAGAATTCAGATATGAATACTATTGACTGCGTTGCTCAGCCTTGTAGCTCTGAACTGTATTTTTGGTTAGCTGGTTTGGGGTTTTATTTTAGTGACTTTAAATGTTGGGGTGGCTCTCTGCCTGCTGTGCTAGGGTTAACCTGAATTTAGACTGGGCTGTACAGGTGTTGGTGACACATGATACGATATATGATATGATTATGATATGATATGATATGATATGATATGAGTTGGCAGTGCATACTTGCAGCCCAGAAAGCCAATCTTATTCTGGACTACATCAAAAGAAGTGTGACCAGCAGGTTTAGGGAGGTGATTCTTCCCCTCTACTCCACTCTTATAGGACCCCACCTGAGTACTGCATCCAGCTCTGGGTTCCCCAGCACAAGACAGACACAGACCTGTTGGAGCAGGTCCAGAGGAGGGTCATGAAAATGGTCAGAGGGCTGGAACACCTCTCCTATGAGGAAAGGCTGAGAGAGTTGGGGTTGTTCAGCTGGGAGAAGTCTTCCCCTGATTCCAGGGAGACTTTATTGCAGCCTTTCAATACTTAAAGTGGGCTTACAAGAAAGATGGAGAAAGACTTTTTACCAGGACCTGTAGTGACAAGACAAGGGCTAATGGTTTTAAACTGAAAGAGGGTAGGTTTAGATTAGATACAAGGGAGATATTTTTTATGATGAGGGTGGAGAGACGCTGGAACAGGTTGCCGAGAGAAGTTGTGGATGTCCCATTCCTGGAAGTGTTCAAGGCCAGGTTGGATGGTGAGCAACCTGGTGTAGTGGAAGGTGTCCCTGCCCACGGCTGGTAGGGAGGTTGGAACTAGATGGTCTTTAAAGGTCCTTTCCAACCCAAACCATCTGTGATTCTGTGATTCTATGCTAGCTTATACTGTGCCTGGATGACACCAAGTGCAGCCCTCCTGCTTTTTTAGCAGAATTACTCTACTTTAATTCCGTGATTAATGGTAAAGGTATCATCTATGTGTTGACCCAGCACACACTGTCACCAAATGCATGATAACCTTAGTAAACTGCTCAACTTTGTATGTGGAGGAACACCAAATAAAGTTTTTCTCATGGAGCCCTTGGGGCCAGCAGGCATACCCTGAGCAATCTGGTTCTGAGTGGACAGGAAATCAAATGCTGGGCTTGGGTTTGGGTTTTTTTGAGATATGTGAAAGGAAGTTTTTCCCATTAAAAAGTTGGAAAAGCTCTTTTTCATATAAACAATTTCCAGTAGAAATGCTCCTGGCCTCCCTTCTTTGGGGCATCCATCCTGAACCTCACCCCAAAGAAAGACCCTTTTGTTGAGCAGAACAATGCAGCCGCATGGGGAAAGGGCATCAGCTCCCACTTGCAGGATAGGGTTTCTCTCACCTAACTTCAGCTGTCTAAAACCTAGGTGTCTAGTCTAAACCCGTCATTCAACCTTCCGTTAACGACCTCAGGGAGATGGAGGCACCTTCCTGGGGCTGTTCACTCTGTCTTCGGGCAAAACAAATCACTCTCGGGAGGTGGCTGGCTCTCCCGTGGCTGCGGGGGAGCCCATGAGACGGGCTCTGAGCAGACCACTGGCTTGACGATGGCTAATTAGGTGAGATGAATCCCACCCCAAGGAAATCGAGGTAGCTAATGAGTTGCTAGAGTATGTGTTTGCAGAGAGCTTGCCCGCGCAAAGTGTGACTGGGCTGGGGGCTCTTTGGGTAGCTGTAAAAGTTGAGGACTGAAAAGCTGAGCGTTGCAAACAAGTCTTTTTAGTATTATAGCTATACAGTGCAACTTTGCTGGTGATCATCCACTGAATCAGCTTGTTGCATCTCATTTTACACCTAAATGGTAAAATACTGGGGAACTTTAAGATATGTGAGAAATCAACTCATGGTCTAACTTGGTTTTTAGGCATCACTATGATAAAAATTAAGCAAGAACCCTGTTTTCTTCTGAATTCCTACAGAGAGCAAGAATTAAGGATTAAGCAGGATTAAGCACTTTAGCAGAGAACTGTTTTTTTGTTGTTTTTATTTCTTTCCTCCACAAGTGCGTGCTAATCTAACCTAATCAAACACGCTGGCTGCAGACGGATGTGTCTGCTTTCAGCACATCGGGAGTTCTGTCTTTCGAGTCCGAGGGCATGCAGGATTTAACAAGCAGCTTGTTGAGCATTTGTTAGTTCTTCTAAAAGGTGATTATTGCCAAATGTACATTCTCGGTGGCTCATTAAATGCTTTCACGTGACAAATCCATGCAGCATTTTGTGTGTACGAACACAGGGCTGTCACCGTTTAGAACAAAATGCTAAATATTTACTGGCAAGGCAAGCTATGAGTATAAATATTTATACCAAGGTACAATAAAAAAGTACCATAAAACTGGTATGTTATAAAGAATTTATGTGTTGAAACGGCTGAGACCGTTACAAAAGATGTGCTATTTCACAATTATATTATGCACGGAGATCACAGTGTTTAGGTGTTTAATTTACTGCTATCTGGCCTTTGCCTTTCGACTCATTAATCTGTCAGGTGAAGAAGTCCTAATTATATTTCTTGTAACCTGGCAAACTACAGAGAATCGTGCTCATATGGGGAATAGATCTTGAAGATTTACTGGTCTGTTGCTAATGGTCCCACAGGGCTCAAAAATGGACAAAGTATACACAAGAGCAGAAAATGTTTATAAGGGGAATCTGTCTTCCTAATTATTGCACTGAATGTATCCAGTTGTGCTGAGATAAGAGGGGAATAAGCAACAGTTTATGTGAAACTACTCACAGGACAGTTTTGAGGCAGTAATTGATTTGGCTTTGTGCATGCATGCATCCCAAAATCCAACGCCTGATCGAGGTGACGAGGAGCCTGTCTCATCCTGCTGCTGTGCCCCGCTCTGCTGCTGTCCTTACCCGTGTGCTGCCAGGTCCCAGCCAGCACCTTCAGTGGGATGAGTTCAGGGTCATGTAGCAATGGTCTCTTTTTTTCTAACTTTTACAACTTTTTTGCATTGCTGCAATGCTAAAGGTTGATGAGGAGTCAGTAGAGATAAGAAGTGGTTAGCTCAGGGTTAAACAGTAACCTGGCATGAAAGGGTGCAATCCAAATTTTGCAGTTCCTGGCTTACGTGGACTCTATTGGTTCACAACTGCCCTTACAATAAAATATCCCAACCCACCAGCCCCAAGCTGCAGTACCCTGGGGAAATATCAGTGCAATTGTCTTTTCTTACGCTGGCCATCCACTGCTGGCCACTATCTGAGGCAAGATATTGGACTAGAAGGATCTTAGACATGACATGGCTACTTATATAAAAGTCCTATATATAAAAGCCATCTCCCCAGGTGAGGTACTCATGGGCAGTGTCTGCTGCAAGTTCAATAGCAAAGCACAGGGCTTATAAAAACAGGGGAAGAGAGGAAAGGGAAAGAAGTTAGGATCAGGAAGAAATCTGGTCTGCTGGGTTGTCACTTGTGATCTTGGACCATAATGGTGTTCTCTCACTTGCTTTTTTCTTTTTTTTTTAATAGATTACTTGACACTGTAGACACATGGGGTCTGTCTGTGGGATTACGGTTTTATAGATAACAGATGTATCAGGGACATAGATATCCTGTTGATGAGATGGCATAAAAGTAAACACGACTACAAAAACAGTTCCTACCTGTTGTAGGTACTTTAGGCTCCTCGTATCTTTTACTTTCTTCTTGTTGTTGTGTTGCACTTGTGGTTTTTATCCTGTATTTTAGGTTTTGGAGAAATATCCTGTGACCTGGGATACCCAGGGTGGTGGGAACAGCTGGTAGGTGAACACAGGTAGTTGTGAGCTGGTGAGATTGGCAAAATTTCAGGTGATCCTAGAAGTAGGCCGTGCCACCTACCACAAAGGAATATAAAAAAGCCTCAACATTGAGACCTCTTGGAAATTCCTCCCTGGCCGCAGCTCTGACATGCAGTTTCGCTCTGAGGAGCCCAGGGTAGTGTTTTGACAGTCAGTGATGAGCACATCGCACCGAGAGTGCAATGGAAAACAGGTGCAGGGACTTGTGCCTTCAGCAAGAGCGACACTTTTGGGGCTGGGAAAACCTATTTCTCCTCCAATATATGGAAGTTATATATTCACACAGCCCATTGTAGACAGCTGTGGAAACCCCTGCCTCAAAGGACTTGCTGTCTAAATCTTTTACTATAATGTTAATAGGAAAATGAAAATGCATAGTGTGTAATACACGGATTTTTTTCAAAAGAGCTGTTGGTGTAAAGCCTGTGGACTAGACATTCAGCCAGTATAAACTGAGGTAAAGATACTGAATTATTCCATTTTACACCAGTGAAGGGTCTGGCTGTATTATTATCTGAGTTTGATCAATGTTTTCCTCTGGCTCAGCATTTGATTAATACCATGGACTAGCCCATAAAACAGACTTTGGAAACTGCAGGATGTGATCTGTTTAATCAGTATTTTCAGTTTTATTTTGGAGACTTAACAGAAAACCAAAACCCTCTGCATAGCTATTGATTTAATATTCTTTGTCTTATATTCCCATGAAGGCAAATGAATAAATATTTCTGATGCATAAAGTGCTGGAAGAGCTTTATCGCTACATTCGGGAACAAGTCATGTGGGAGGACTGTAATGTGTACTATCAGTAAATTGTTAAGTCCTTTCAAATGCTAGCAATGAAATAGATACTAAAATAACATTAATATGAAAACAAATGCAGAAACATATGCTTACATTTACACAAACATACCTCTGGGAGCCTTTTGCATCGTGTTCGTTTTCGGAGCTATTTAAAGATACCGTTGTTCCTCCAAAACTAGTTTTTCTATCTTGAGTTGATATGAAACTGGAAATGTTAAGTTGAGGCTTATCTAAAGATGTGTCTATTTGGGCCCAGATGCTTCCAATGATTTTGGAGGAGAAGCAAGTGAACCTGCCAGACAGCAGAGAAAAGCTCTGCTAACTCAATTCGGGAGCGAACACAGCATTCTCATGAAAATGGGAAAGTTTTAAACATACTGATGTATGGAATAGCCATATCGATTTAAAGGCTGAGCTGGACTCCAGTCTGGAAGCCTACGATGGGATTAATCTCACCAACTTTATGCTCTGTAGATGTCTAGATCTCTGCTACACCTGAGACAGTCCCTGCAGAGAAACTGGGGCTGCGGGCTTGAATCCAGTGCTGGTTTTTTTAGGTGAGATGAATTACTCTGCTGACGTGCTCGTTCCTCTCCCGGGGCAGGATGGAGAGCCCAGGAAGGTGCCTAACTCAAGTCTAACGTTTACATTTGAACAGAGAGTGTTGCTCCTTCTACAAGGAGAAGTATGAAGAAACAAATCAAAGAGAGAAAATGGGTGAAATCAGTTGGCAAGGTACAGCAGTACCAACACTAAAAATCCCCTTGCTTTTTAAAAAATTGAGCTGTGGATGTTTATTACCGTTTATTCCACCTTAACTTAAGGTGTTTGGGGATCAATTTTTACATTTAGATTACAAAAACAGATTTATAATTACTTTTGACATAATCCTATTAGCCTACCTAAACATAAATAAGATTTTCCATTTGGGTTCATACTGGTTTAATGAAGTCATTAAAATAATGCAACTTCTGATGGAAATTCCTCACCCAAGATTATTGCACAAAAGCAAAATCTTTGTTGATTACTGAGAGTAAGCCCAGCAAGTTCTGCTTAAACAGTGGTTCCCTTTTGTCCTGGAGCTTAACTTATTGCTTGTGCTGTCCCCGTGCTGTGTTTCACTAGCAGGTCCTCCAGACCTCCTCCATGAGACTTGTCCTTAATTTACGGGTGTCTACCAAAGCCCATGGCAGTGCTACTAAGAGTGAAGATGGCAGGAGTGAACAGGCTATGCGGAGCCAGCTCTGCTAATTTTAGATGTCTTCCAGGTAGGCACAGCTGAGCTGGTGATCCCAGGCTGCCTGTATACTCTGTGGAAAGAAGCAATCATTTCTGAAAAGATTTTTCTACCTAATTTAGGTATATGCTTTAGGATAAGGTAAATTGGGCATTCCCAGCTTCTCACCACTGACTGAAAAAATGGTCTAGGATGACTAGTGGTAAAGATTGCACTGTAATGACATAACATTAACACTTCCATTGTTCCTGTGGACTTAGTAATACCACTGCTAAGGCTCATACCTTAGTAACACCCAGGCATTGAGCTCCAGTGATGTCAATTGGGATCTAAATTAGATACTCACATAATTCTGGATCTGGTCCTGTGTAAATTCTAAAACTTCAAAGATGGTATACCTTAAGATTAGAAATTATAATGTATGTTTGTAAATAACCTTGTGTAACACTTTCTAGAGCATGCTGGAGCAAAAGTTGTACATATCGGTAGCCGGATCTTGCATCTTATGCCTAGTTAATTTATTTTCCTGAGTAGTCACAATGAATTCAATCTGAATTATGCAAATGAGAATTTGCATTCACACTAGTGCAAGTCAGCTGCAGCTAAACAGTTGCTCAAGACAGCATAAGGTTTTGCTGTGTCTCAGTTTATAATCATAAACCCGACTTTTGCCAAAAGGTGTTGGGAATCAAGAAAAGAACAGGGAATTTTGTATTAGACTGTGTGTTCACATACTTCCTTACATTTCTTAACAGTAAGAAAAGGTCCAGACAGCTTTCTGCATTAAAAAAAAAAAACAATTTCCTTTTGTTGAGCTGCTGATTGAACAACCTTTTCATTTCGAATAGGTAGGGTGTGCCTGGCTTCCCTGCTAGTGACAAGGACACACTTGTTGGAGGGCAGCACTGATTTTCTTCTGGCTTTAAGAAATGCTATTTTACCGTCTCTGCTCTTCACACGACTGCCCAGGCCCCTTCACACCCGTACCCTGCTTTACATGATCTGAATTAAGAAGTGGACTCATCCTGTGATTCCGTGCACAAAGCGTTCGCATTCTGTGAACAATTTTGCATGGAAGAAAACAAGATCCCTGGTAGGTGGTCAGCAGAAATGCTTCCTTTTTGCCAGTGGCTAAAACACCGTTGTTTGTTACACCTGTGTGCTGGCCTGTTTAAATAGAGAAAAACACCAGAAATATAGGAAGCGCTTACTCATTTTGCGCTGCCTACCCAGCTCCAGTGTCTATCCTAATGCAAGCAAATACTTTTGCATCTAAATTCCACAGCGGTTTCACTCCTGAAGAGCTGTGGTTGTCCCCATCACTGATAGCAGCACTGAGAACCCATAGCCACAACCTCATATTATGCAAAAACAAGACAAAAGGTTTCTCTCTGCTCTTGGCACTTGAAGTTTCAGCGTCCCAGGGCAGGCTAAGCGAGCAGCTCGCTATCTCGGCACATTTAATCATCAGTTAATTGTAAACAGTTGTTGGGCAGATGGAGGAGCCTCAGTCAGCAGCAAGGTCGGAGCGCAGGGTTGCTGTGTGGTGTCACGGGGAATAAACCTCATCCAGGAGTGTCTCAAAGTCCAGACATTTATAGAAAGAGGAGCAAATTCTTCTGCCCTAATGGCTTTACCCCCTTGTCTGGCTTATGTGACAAATAAAATGAAAAATCATACTGCACGTAGTTCCGCCAAGTTCATCATAGAGTTTGGTTACACAGGGTGGATGTGCTTAACCCTGCAGTCACCCAGGTGTTTTCACTGCTGACACTTGGTACCCTCCAAAATACTTGCTGCTGTCAGCACCTTTCACCAGAACAGGGTTTGCTTATTGTCGCAGTGCCACATTGCAAGGAAATTCAATGTTTTCCTAGTGCAACGTCATCACAGGCATTGTAGCTGCCGTTACCACGCGCGTGTTAGGTGATTGCAGCGGGAAGAGGCGATGGACCACGAGGAGATGCCTCGCTGGCAGGGTGGTCTGCACTAGGGACAGGATGAAGTATGCATTAAATCAGAAGGATCACTTCCCCTGAGTCCCGGGCAGTGAGCAGCTATTTAATACATGAAAGCAGCACTGCCATAGTTTAGGACAGAAAGTGAAATTTATTGCCCTATTAGATTAAATGACATAGGAATATAAAGTAATTCAAATGTAAGCACACAATTGGAAGTCAGGCAGCACATCAGACTTAACACCCTTTTCTCACGAGCAGTTTCAATACCTAAAATTATGAAAGAAAAGCAATTGCTTCTTTTTTTAATTGTTGCTTAGCACTGTGAGCAAAGAAAATATTTAAAAACAAAAATTATTATTTGATTATTAAGCAATCATGCCCAATCCAACAACACCGAGCCATCAGATGCACCATTCTGGGGTGCACAAAAACTCCATTCACACTCTGGAGGATGAATGCTGCTTCATACATATGTGGGATAAAAATTTCCAGTGAAATGTTAGTAGTGTGGCACACCCAAGAGCAGCCAGATTACGGGACCCGATATGATCACAGCACATGATCTGCAGTCACCCGAGCACCATGGAAGAAACAAGGGCTGGTTCAAGCAGTGCATGTGTGGATTTGGGAATCTGACCCACTGCAGGGAATTTCGTGATATATGATCTATTCATTTGAAATTGTTGTGCTAAAATTCACTATGTTCCCTCTAGTCTCTGTAGCTCTGTACTCAGCAATTCTGAAGTTTTAGCTAAGAAGTTGTCTGTGTTGTTGTCTGTCTGAAATCATATTCTCTATAACTCATATTTTTATTATCCCCTTTTCAACCTTATGCTCTGCTACCTGTCTTGCTCTTTTGCTTTTCTGTTCAGACTTGTTTATTATAACCATAATTATAATATCTGAGCAGTGAAATATAAGTTGCTCAAACTTCTATTTTTAATTAAAAACACATAATAATTTCAATATTTTTTCCTCCTGTTTCTACCTACATATGTCCTGTATCTTCTAATTCCCATAGCTGTTCGAAACTGAACTCCCAGTGCTTTGGTAACCTACTGAACCAATTCCTTTAAAATTCATCAGTGTATTCAACTTAGAGCTAAAGAGTGTGTCTGCACTCAAGAAATATTTTTACTTGGTATTTTCTTCAAGTGCTTTTTGCTACCAGCTGTCCAGACAAAGTCGAGCTCCACAATTCTAACTCTACTTAATTCCACATTTCTTTATTTCACTTGCATTTATTAAATGATTTCTTGTGTACAAATAGGTTTGGGGGCACAGAAATTGCTACAGGAGCAAGTCTGGTTATTTCAAAGTGAAAGAGCTGCTTGCTTTTCTTAGTTTCTCCTGCATTCAACGAAACAGGATTTTGTAGTCATATTTCTTAGTTAGACAGGATTACACTCAAGAAACAGAAAAATTTCTTCTAATAGAAACAGACCTGCAGGAGTCCAGGTATTAACTAACTGCTCAGGCCAGAGCAGTCATCCTACTTTACATGTATTGTCTTTGGATGTGATTTTCTCACTTGCTTAACCCCCATAGTTCCCACCGAATTTGTCTGGACTTCTGGGAGCTTGTTATCCTACAGATGAGGTTGGGACATTTCTGTGGTTAGCCAGCGAATCCACAGTTCTCACAGCTGTATCAAACAGTTTGAAAAACTATTATACTTCATGCTTTGGGGATTAAAATAGTCTTTCGTTCATTGAAGCCTTGGTAGTAATCCCTAGAAGGAGGGCAGGGGCGATGCACGGAGGCTGTGCCAGCTCTGCGAGCTTCGGGAGAGCTACACCTCTCCCAGAAGTACGTGGTGCTGACCACTCTCTGAGGCAGGATTTCGAGCTTGTTGGACGTCAGGTCTTTAATCTGGTGTGGCAACGCTTACGTTCCTGACATCAGTCTGTACGTGCCACATGTCTAGACAAGTACATGGGGAATTTGTTGCTTTCCTAAAGAGGAAGCCTGGATGGAAAGAAACTCTCCTGCCTTTCTGCCAACCTCCTTCTCGGTGTAGATGCCCAGAAATGATAGAATTCCCATGATAATTGCCTGTTCCAACCCAAGATTTTCTGATATTCAGCTTTACCAGCATCCCTCATCACAGATCCCAGCAGCAAGCAGAGTGGCAATGTGCCCGCTCTGACCTTCTCCTTCTTTGATTTTAGTTCATGTCTGAATATGTGATTATTTCTTTCCAGAAATAATTATGTGGGAACAAACAGTATCTCTCTTCTGCTGGTAACTGCTATTCCTGTTGTGCATTGGCTAGTGGAGTAACTCTTGGGATAATATATAGTTCCTTCCTCAAGTATGTGGTCCCTGGTAGTGCTAGACCAGAGCACATCAGGGACAACTCTGCCTCAGGACATGATATGATGCAGAGAGGGATTACATTTCTCTCCATCGGTCCAGTTGGATTCCTTGATTAGGAGTGGCTTTGAGCATCATCCATCCCTTGTCCCACCTCCTTCTGCCACTAACACTTGACATTTCTTCCCTTTGGTAGCGACATAATTCAAACAAAACAGCTTTAGTTTGCAAAGTCGGTTTGCTGGTGATAAATGGTGTGCATGATGGATGGCTGTGGTCTTGAAGATGATGGAGGTCAACAGCAGGGTGCTGCATGGATTTGTGCTAGCAGCAACATTATTTAATACTTTTATTAATGGTCTGGAAGGAGGTGTACCCAAGTACATTAACTAGATCTGCACACAACACTGTGCTGGAAAGAACTGTAAACCCAGTGAAGACAGAGAAATAACACTAATGGAACCAGAGGTTAGAAATATGAGCAGGAAACAGAATGAAATTCTGTCTGGAAAAAGGCAAACTAATAAATCTGGAAATAATAATCCAAAACACAGATATTTAATAGGAGGGTGAGAGATCTGAAAAAACACTGATGTTCTAAAAGAGCTAGTAATGATGGTTAAGAGTGATTAGGCAATGGCTGTACAATGTGAAATGGTGGAAAAAGGCAATTTTGGTTTGTAGAGTAAATCCAAAGGTATCTTGTCCTGGCACAAGGGCTTGTCCCTCCTTGCGGGTATGACTTTCTACAGCACTTTGAACCCTAACCTCCGAGCTTTAGCTATGAGTAGAAGCCCACAAGTAGAAAAATGTCTTTACAGCTGACTCTTCACAGAAACACAGATCTGAAGGGCATCTTCTGGACCATCCAGCCCTGAGTCTGCTTATTGTGGGAGCAGTATCACATTGCTCTCCTGTCCTCTCTGCTCAGCCCTTCTGCACCCCTGCTAGGAGGGTGAACCAAGGCTTCTCTGATGGTAGTTTTGACAACTGGCAATTCAGACATCAAGAGCAGAAAAATGTGAAGGCGCACAAGTTAATTCTAACAAAATGATATGAATGGGTAAGGAGAGGAAGGCTGGATTTTTACACAGAAAAATCCAAACTAGATAATGAATATTCAGTGGAACCATTGCTATTCCTTTCACTCAATGCAATTAAGTTGTAGGTAGTGTAGGCAATGACACCTGTAATGTTTGTGTCAGTTAATTCCATGGCATAAATTGAAATCAATAGGCAGTGACAAGTGGAAGTTGCTCTTTGCCAAAGGAGGACTTAGAAACAGTGTAGGAATCCTCAGGTGGGACTAGTAAACAAAAAGATTACTAAATATCAAGACTTTTCCTAAAATGATTTGCACTAGATTGCTGAAGGGTCTTAAAAGCATGCGGCCATTACAGACACCCATTCAGCAGCATGCTGACATGTGTGAGAGCCTCAGGGATGTGATGAAACATACAGGTAGATGCAGCAAGCTGAAAATCTGTCCCACAGGTACTCACTTGAAAGCAACCACCCCTCCCCAGTGAGAGCTGTTAGCCCAATGGGGAAGCAATGCTGCGAAAGCGCTTGCTGGGATTGCAAGTGCAGTGTAAGCACAGGGGTCACTGCCTGCTGTTCTTGCTAAATGCTTTCTGCTGCACAGCTGGTGTTCTGAAAATGGGAATGAAATTATTTAAAGTGGTAACTTGTTCTTGGTATCAATTATAAGATGGATAAGATGTGTGTGCAAGAAATATGGCTGCTATGAGCAGCCTCTCCAGAGGAATTCTCTGTCAGCGTGCAGAACTGAGAGTAGTACAAGATCCTGCTTTTCATAATGAAAACATATGATCATTTCTACTCCAGGCCCTAATTAGCAGTAGAACTGGTTGTACACTTGGCTGGCAGCGTTATTCCTTGTGGAAAGGTTGTCTTCTCGTGCTGGAGCCCATCTGCGTTGCTCCCAACCATCCAGCAACCTGAGGCATAAGGAAAGGGAGAGGTGGGATCTGTGAGTTCAAATCCTCCCCTTATACAAACATCCCTCAGACACTGTAGTATCTCAGAGATTTTTGTTTTGTTTTGTTTTGCTTTTAAATGCTAATTATTAAGCAAGCTGTGAGAATAAGAAGAAGGGTACATTTAGCTTATGAACAGCTCTCACATTCCCTCATCAATCCTCTCACTGTCCTGAGGACTGAGGAAGAATTAGAAAAATGTCCTATTTAGCTAACCAGAACCCAAGTCTATTTTCACCCATAGCAGGGAAACAGAAGGGCCAAGCTGCAACATATATAAAAAAAAAAATTGTATCTGTTCACTGAATCAAGCAGAAAGTCCTTTACCTACTGAGAGCCACTTATGCTCCTGTATTCTACAGTACCTCCACTGCAGGCTGGGGAATTGCTCTGACATTGTAAGAGTAGAAAAGAAACCTACCTATCTACCCCCAAGTGTGTATCATCCACTTAGTCACAGAGTGGAAATGCAGCTACCTCTAGGGTGGAAGAGAGAAACCACCTGGTGAGCTTCATTGCATTATTAGCTCTCCAGGCTGGAGCTTTTCATAGCTCTGCTCACAAACCCATCATTAAAAATGTTAAGTTATAAGGAGCTGTATTAGTGTCAGAGTGCAACTGCCTGTACAGGAAGACCTTTGTAAGAATATTTTCCTTCAGTCAAATCTCTTTATTCCTAGAAGCTCTCTGATACAGGTATTAAAATATTTCAGTGCTGTTTGTAGTAACATAATAATTCCAGGAAAAAAAATTATACGGCCACTGTATGAAACACCTGCGTATATCATATGTTACTAATTTTGATTAACCATTTCAGTCTGTTGTAAACAAGAGGCCAGTTAGAAACAAGCAATGTAAATGGTCCAGTATTGGAGCTCAGTTGTTAAAATAATCCCCTATCTGGTTATCCCTGGATGATCTTTCAGAAAGGAAAAATATTCTAAATGAGAATGTGAAATTTAAGAGGAAAGTGAGCAGGACCTTGTATTATTCTCCTGGCATGAACAGGGAGGGTGAAGTGATTGGCAGGACTGTGTTTATAGCTCCAACATGGGAACCACTAATCCCTGCTAAATTTCCTGAGAAAGAGCCGATCCTCACGGCAACACACAGGTCAATGGAAACTGGGAAGCTGCAGGATACAAAAACCTTGAACCATGTCCTGCTAACTATTAAAATCCTGACTTGGGTATTTCCCACACACAGAACTCCGTTTTTGCTACTGAAAAAGGAATATATCTGAGGTACGGCTCTCTGGCTGGGGTCTGATCCCAGCCAGGCCCAGGAACGTGAGTCACTTCACGCACGGTGAAACCAGCCCCGCAGCCCAGGCTGTCCTGTCCCTGCTGCAGCCCATGGGAACTGGAGCAGCCCATACTGAAGTTCTCAGAGCACTGTAGGAGGACTGTTAAGTGCATATAATTACTCATGTGAGCATGTATTTTCAGGATCAAGGCCTAGCCTTTTAGCTACTGGGCATTCCTCCTTATTTTTATTCTTATTAAAAGCAATGATTTTATTAAAGGAGCATTTTGGCACCTGTTGTACCAGACATCTACAATTACCTGACCACGGCGCAGTCCCATATGCGGAAAGACCCTGGTGCACATCAGCTACCTCCCTGTCCCAACCCAGCCCAGAAGGCAGCTGGGGCTGTTCTGGCAGGTCCCCAGTATGGCAAAGTGGGGGACCAATATGCCACAGAGCACTCACTTTTTAGAATAGGAGTAGCTTAAAGAAAAAAAAATCCCATGCCTGAGCTTTTGAACAGACATGGGTGTAAAAGGTCAAGCTGAGGCACATGGAGTTAATGCTTCCTACAAAACATGAAAACTACACAAAACCTGAGTTATTTTAGCCATTTCTTTTAGGAAAGGTGAGCTGCACCCTCAATGTTCCTATCTCTCCCCACTGACACTAAGCCTAAACTAGTAGTCTAGGTACAGCCAGCTACACTGCAAATCTCCGCTTTTCATTACATTAAGCTTGCTGACTGTTAGAAGCAGCACCCAAAACATCACGAACAGACAGCAGCAGACAGCAAAGCCCTCAGGACAGCAACTGATGGGCCATGCTAGGACCTGAAGGGACTATCAGAGGTTTCAGGAGTGGGCTCAGAAGGTTAACTCAGCTCCCCTAAACTCTGCTTAAGCAAGCCACAAACTGCCCATGCCATGCTGTTTTTATGGAAGGATGCCTCTCACTCATTAGCAAAAGAGAAGATGGAGAAGGGCAGAAAAGGGAGAAGTCAGATAGTTTTCTAATGCTGGAGACCTGGAGGGTAGAGGTGACTTCCAGACCCCTGCAGAGGGGTCCAGCTTGACTGCAATTAGGAGCTCTGCAGCATCTGAGCTGGTGGTCAAACCGCTGTCACAGGGCACCGTAGGGCACAGGGCTCATCCCATCTATCACCAAGGATTTTAGTCTGATTGAGGTGCTTGCTCTCCTTCAGTAGAGGAGCAAGAAGCTGCTTTTTCTGATGCCTTCTGATTTTGGGCTCAGCTGTGTTGTAGGATACTGCCCCGCTCCCCATTGATTACTGAGGGTGCATAGTGGAGACAAGGCTCTTCGTTTCTGGGGTCTATGGATGAAGGCGAGCTGGACTCTCCTGCTTTAGGGCTTCTGAATTATTTTGAAGTTGTTTACAGGTATCAGTGCAGACCAGGGAATCCTACAACGTGCTAAAATGTGAAATAATTAATGGCTGGTGCATGGATTGAACCCAGCTCCTTGCTCCTGCTGCACATCAGTGCTGTGGCTGTCCCACCTCATGTAACCCAACACACACTTCAGTACATGCTGTGGTAGCAACTGTGCCCAGCATGCCTTATGGCTGTAGAGTGGTTTTTGAAGGGTAAAAAATAACCTTTGGTAGCCATTAGTGTGAAAATAACCTCCAAAATTTTGTCTTGCTGGTATCTGCCTGTAATATGCTTCCTGCCTGTGTCCAAAGCAAATCTGTTTCCCTGACCTTGGGACTTAAACAACTCATTTCCTGGAATTTGTCTGAAAATTCAGCAGCTACATCTAAAATAAGTATACTCATGGCTTGAAAATGGGAAAATTCTGGCCAAAATCAATTGGCATTCACTAAATCATACTGCAATTTAAGACAGCAGAATTTGGTCCTGATCAGGAGCACAATAGTCCATATCTCAAGGACCACCAAAATACCCATTTCTCAAGGCAGGACTTATGTTTTCCCTATATTCCCAGATGTGCCAGGTGGCTTGCAAATCTGTTCGGCATCAGGGCACGTATGTAGCCTGTATATGATGCATACCCCAGGTCATACAGGTTACAGAAACCCAGGATTGATTGTCTACTGCCCCCAACAGCTGCAGGGAAAAATAACATCCGCATCGACAGCTCCAAGCAGAAAACTTGGGGAGACCCTGGGGGACTATGTGACCCATCTCTGACTTTGAGAGGCATCTCATACTAAGAGTCCACTGTTTTCAACACAGAATATAAAGTTGAGTGCAACAGTTACATTTGTAAACCTGCATGTTCTCTTTCTAAAATTTCCTTTCCACTACTCAATTTGATACGCGAGTGCAGAGGAGTCACCTCTTGCTTCCCATGGAGATGACTATGTAGGGAAGGATCTTTGTAGCTTGCCATCAAAGCAGCAGACAGACAGCTGGGGAACATCCACATCTGGGTGTGCTGGTGTTTTATTGCATGTTGCATTCCATATAAATACCATATGCAGTCAAAATCATTTTGGACTTGGTACCTCCTCCAAGCCAATAGCTTAATTAGGAGTGTTTTGTTTTGTTGTTTTCCTAAAGGAGAGCTGCAGTCCAAGTGCATTATTATGGGTTTACACATTGCTGTGCTCTTAATATCAAAGCTTTCGTTTGGCTGGAGGCTTCCTTCCCTGTGGGGGAAGGGTTGTCATGTAAGTGTTGCAGGTTACACAATATTTTCCCAACAGAAAAGCAAAGCACGTGAGTTGGAGTCTGTTGTGATAATGCATAAAAGGAAGTCAAAAGCAAGTCTGTGTGGTAAAGGGAGCCTACAAATGAGATAACATACACAGTCTCATGTAACGTAACTGTTTCAGATTGCAGCCTGATGGCAAATTCCTATATTCCTATTAGAGCAAGAAATCAGATAAAATAGAAACATTAGAAACATTCACAAGATGTCCATTTACAGTTACAAAATGGCCACTTTGATGATATAAATGTTCTTGGTTGGATTCAAATGGCCATCTCTTTGGATTAATTGCATGCGCCTGTGTAGTACTGAGCAGTCTGAACTGGGTGTTATACTTGCACATAGTCAGAAGAAGATTCTGCCCAGAAACTATGGCAACGTGAGTAAACAAGACCAATAAAAAATGGAGAAAAAAAGAATATTTTTGTTGGACATGTTGGAGATGGTAGACAGACTGTGTGGCTCTGTCTTGGTTACATAAAGCTGGGAAATAAATCCAACCTGTCCTAGCCTCAGCCCACTGTATTATCCTTCTTCTCTGGAAAATGAGGGTAACTACCAGGAGAAGGGTCCTGACAGTGTTTTTTAATTAGCTGGTAGAATAGTTTCTCAAAGGAAGTAACAATCCATTTGCACGGACTTCACCTATCAACTCAAAACATTGTTTTTCCCCATACAAATGCGATGAGGCAAACACCAAATCCATCCCCATTTTTGATCTAATATTTCTTATGCTAGATGGGGATATAGCACATATTGTTAGGAAGGACTATTTGCATGAAGCAGTCATAACAATCAAAATCACACATTATGAGTGGTGGAAGAAATCATTCCCTTTCTCTTACTCTCTGATCACTGCCATAGGAATCCTGTATCTACACTTCTTTGCCTTTGTTTTACAGTGCAGAAGTGGGATGCAAGAAAGTCTTGCAAAATAAGCAAACATCCTCCACCAAAAAAAAGCAGTGAGATATTGGTTGCGTTGTCATTTAAATGTGCCATGCACGCTTTCTGCACCACACATTTTCTTACAACCATCTTCACAAGAGTGGAAAATCTGACAAGTAATTTTCTGTGGGGACATAAAAATGCAGGATGGAAACCTCTAAGCTGCATGGTCTTTAAGGAGCAGTCATCCATTGAACTAAAGCTATATCCAATATTACAGTATCTTGCTGATAGATGACATAAAACAAATTTGTTACTTAGAGAGGCATGTTGAATGGCTTCACGCTGGGTGCGCATGGAGAAAGACATCTAGACTCTCCTTTTATCCAGATGGAATTCCTAAGTCAATCAAATAAACATAATAATAATAAGGTTAATCTGGTCTTTACTCATTCAAGAGAGAAAAGCAGAGATGTGGATCTAATTACGTAAATATTGTAAAATCAGTTTGCATTTATCTCTTTCCACATCTCCTTGGTACAGCCCTAGTTCAGTATGCTTAACACAGTCCTTTTTGGTCTGAATGATTTAATTCTGGGCCTAAAACCATTCAAGATTTGTTTGAACAAGAAAATCTTGTTTTCTTTGGAGCATGTTGAAGTAGGCATAATTACAGTGTTGCAAATGCGATGCTCTGCTTAAGGAGCTGTCAGCATTTCCATATCAAACCTCTGTTTTGGGGGGTTAACAGAATTGCCAGAAAAATAAAAAAAAAAAAGAGAAAAAGAGGAGTGGAAAAGAAGGGTCTATTATGGCCTGAAACTTGGTGTTTAGGTTTTTAATCCAGGAGGGAGGTTTTGAAATCAAATTGTGCAAAATTAATTTACACTGTATGCTTGCAAAACTGCTTATGTCACTTTTTTCATGTTGTTTTTTTAAAAAAAAAAAAAATCAGCCCACAATAAAGCCCACTTATTTTGCTTGCTTCTACTCTACACTGCTCTTTAAAGTTAATGTCATTTCCATACAATACCCCCAATGTAATATGCCTTAGAGGCAGCATAGATTGAATAAGTGACTTGGAGCCAGGGACTCCCAAGTTTATAATTTAGCCGCTGACTCACTGTGTGGCCTCAGGCAAACCACGTAACTTGTATGTCCTCATCTATGGTATGGTCTCAATTTTCCATTGTGTTGCACAACATGTAAGGAGCTCTGCTCATGTTCAATAGGAGCTTAACCCGATGGTGAGTGGGTTACTGGAACCTTGTAGAGGATACGAGACAACACAGCTCCCACTTCCCAGGTCGTGTTTATTCAGTTCAATCTGCAGATCAGTCTTCACTGAGCTGTCCAGGTGGGCATTTGGTGGAGGCATCTGTATCTGTGATTTCTGAGTTGTAGGGAGCAGTCTGTCTTGGTGCTGGCACTGAAATAATCTTCAAAAACTTAAGTAGAATAACTAGGAGGTTATTTTGACTGAACATGTAGGCTGCTTTGCACTGGACCTACAGGAACTCAGCTAATGTTGACCCTTTCTGTACATCTTCAGCTTTCCTCAGCTCTTCATGTATTTCCGCACTGTCCCTTCATGTCTGAGATTTTCCTCTAGCATAAAGCCCATTTGCTTTTGCATACAGTGGAGAGTCAAACTCCTGTTATGTATTATTCTAGTCACATGGAGAGGAGAACATAGGCAATTTGTGTAGACGGTACAGCAACCCCTAAGAAGTAGGTCCTTCAGCATTTAGACAGGTCTGGGAAGGGCCCTTTTGCAGTAAGCACTGGCCTGGTGTGGACCTCTGTGAATGATACCACATTTGTGGGATCATGAGAGTAGAAATATAAATTTAGAAGAGACTGCTTTGGTCATCACTTCCAGTCCTCCATATTGCAGGCAGATGTACGCTGGTGGTAAGTTCAGATGTGTCTGCAGAAAGTTTGCTACCCAGGCCACAACACATCCCATCTCCCAGCCCTCTATAGCCATCTACAGACCTGTAATAAAAGATCAAGAGTAGTAGCTGAAATGTGTCACAGAAGGAGTACAAGAAAGACTCACTGGGCTGCCAGTGGCCTGGGTCAAGAACAGCACAGATATGGTGAGACTGGGCAGATCTCCAGAGACGGGGGTCACAGACAGCCTTCCCCTCTCTTCAGAGACCTTTGTTCAGCCAAAGAGGATCATGAAGAACACCCTGGCTTCAAAAAAGGTCCCTCTTCTTCTTCATCTCCTGTCTACACAAGCTGCCAATATCTGATCACTTTTTGACCTCATGCAAACGTTTCTGTTGTACAACATGTTGCAGCACAAGCCCCACAAATTCACTGCATGTTTTGTGAAGGACTGCGTCTTTCCTTTATTTTTTTCAATCTTCCACTTCATAGTTTCATGTAGTGCCTTTGTGGTCTTGTCCTGGAAAACAGCTTACCTCAAAGGGAGTTTATCTTGATAGATTTTTAGTTTTAATAGCTAAAGATGCTCTAAGGTCCTTGCACTGTTTTCTATATTGCCCATGTAGCAGTGCTCATGCGGTCCCAGTTTCCTATCTGTGGAATGGGAATGTTAGTGTACGATATTGTCTAATATGTATGGGATTATGAAACACAGGAAATCCCACCATGATCCAGCATTCCCTGCCAATTAACAAAATAGTTTTATGTCTCTGAGAAGACGTGTCACCAGAACAAGGATCTGGATTTGTGTCCTGCCTTTAAACATTAATTTTCATCTTTAATTTGATTCCCAAAATGAACTGTTGGAAACTTATAATAGAATGAGATACTTGTAGAAAAATCTTTTATTGTGGACATGGGAAATATTTTTAAATATTTTGTTTGTTTGGGCTGTTTCAACACTAAGCTGTATTTACAGTTGTTCTCCATTCACCTTGTGGAAGTTGTTTTCTTCTGGTTGTTTTCTTGCTGGCTGGGCTTTCTTGTAGGAGTGAATCTCCATTGCTTTGCAACAGATACACAGATCTCAACATGTATGTGTAACTCCAGGTAAAGCAGATTCATGTCAGGCTGGCTTGACCTACAATAGTTTTAATTTGCTTAGACCTGGCCTGAACAATTTTCAGATCACATTGACCCCAAGTTAAATACTCTCCTTCAGCTCTCCTGAGGGAAAATGGAAACATGTCAGGAAAATCAAGGTTTTCCTAGGGGTAACACTGTCTTTGTACAAAACAAATTTGGTATTAAAAAAGAAAAAAGCAAAATGGGAAATTTCTGAGTGGCTCTAATTGCCTATTCTCTTGATTTGATGTGAATGCTGTGGAGCTACGCTGCTATATCAAAAAGGATACCATTTCAATCCATGGGAAACAGCAATGTTGGAATTTAGCATTACTCTAATAAAGAGGTTTTTCTTCTGCATCTATTCAATATTAGCCAGCCTGCCAGCTGGTCTAACAAGGTGTGAGACAAGCCTCGTAAAATTAGGGTGCTTTACCAAAATCAGAGTGGGTGATAACCCTAAAAGTTAATACCTATGAGGCACTGTACAGCTGGGAGGCTGGTAGAAACAAAAGCCATGCTCCTTTCTGCTGGAAAACATGTAAAATTGACACTGTGCGCCAAATTTTATAGTGGTTTGTAGAATTTACAAGACATACTGCAAGTAGCACTTGCTAAAATTGTACAGCTCAAGACCTCTGGAGAGAAAAATATCCGCAGGAAAGGGGAAGAGCAGTGTCAGCTGTTTAGGAATGGCTCTCTGGGATGCCTTTGTTGGGGTGAATAAACGGTGATGTGGTTTGGTTGTCAAATGCAATGGTAGAGGCAGAAGGTTGGGGTGGTTTATAAATTAATTCATCTTTGGTTTGGAGGAGAAAGACTTAACTCATACTTACTGCATGGTTGTAATAAGAAGAGCTGAATGTCTGTAAAGCTCAGCTATTGACTTTCTGAGGTAATCAGCTAGCTGATCCGAACGTTGCAAAAGCGACTGCAACATTTGTGTACTGCTGATCAGCTTTCATTGAAGACCTCTGCGGTGTCACTAGAGATGGACAGGCTTTTCAAACATGGTATTTATCTATTCCTTTTGCCAAAGGCATTTACAAAGAGGATCCTGAACCTTTCCCTAAAGCCATTCTTGCACATAATTAAATTCAAGTTTCCTCTCCCCTGAAGAGATGGGGACACCCATGTTGCAGTGCTGCTGGCTCTTTGGGCACCAGCTGACAGATGATGCTGGTACTGGAAGAAATTATATTCCACCACGACTGCTCCATGACTCTGCCTTTGCATTATGTCCGAATCCCACCAACCCAATGGCATGAAGGACCAGAAGCACTGCTGGACCAAAGCTTTGCTCATGGCCACACGGGTGTCTCCAAGCCACCTGGCCCGCTAGGAAAAAGACAACTTTCTCTTTAATAACAGATGGTGGTAGTGAGACATGAAAATTAGGACATATTTTCATTTGATATTGGAATATCATGAGCATCAGTTATTTTGGGAAGGAGTCCAAAAAATACTTGGAGAGAGTCTAAAACTGCAGATGAATCCGCAGGTTTATTTTATTGGGTGATTTCAGTTCTGCCAAATATTTGTAGTGTAAAGAAATCATAAAAATTGCTGGTGGTCCTCGCCTGGCGGGTACTTCTCACATATTTGAGACAGTTGTACGAACTGTGACAAGAATGTTTGATCTATTAGCTTAAAAACAAATTAGAGTCTTCAAGAGAAATAAATGAAGTATAGATGGTAGAAATACATTTCTCTTATCTTAGAGAGACCAGGAATTTTTGCCCCCAGGCTTTATTTGCATTTAATTATCGCAGTTTGGATTTCCTCTACTGCATGCATGGAGGTTTAGTCTGTCTCATTCCGTCCTCTGTTCTGAAATAACATTAGTACCTGTTAATGATTATCATTGTCAATTATGTATTCTGGTTACATACACATTATAAGAAATATCGGTTTGTTTTAATAAATCTTCAAAAGGCAGCTTAAACCTGTGCCTTATCTCCTTTCTGCTTTGTAATTTATTTATTTTTACAGTTGTGATATATGAAAGACACTGCATGCTCCCAGGGATTGTGAATGGATATCTACTCAGCACTTGAATACTGAGATGACAGGCAGCAAAGATTTTATTTAACATAGCTTTCCAAATTCACTGATAGGGTCATGTATCTCAAAGATACACAGAGAAAGAAGTGAGGAATACAGGTCTAGAAATCCAAAGACTCAGTTATGTGCATAAAAGAGAGGAAATTTAGATGTACAGTGAACCCACAGGTGGTTTAGTGTCATGCATACTAAGTTGTAGAGTAGCTGATGCTCACCATGTAGCAATTATACTTTTTCGAACTTAAATTATTTTTTGCTAGGATAATAATATCACTGTAGCCCTGACTTGGCAAAGGACTGATTGCCTCACTTCCCATTGGTGTGTAGGAAACAAGGATAGTCCCATATAAAAAGTTTTTTGCTGCATTTTTAAGGAGAATTTTGTTTTGAGTTGTGCAAACTTGATGTTTATGCCATTTGCCCATGCAAATTTTCAGGATTATTTTCATTCACTGGACCAGCACAGAAATGTCAACTCCAAAAGGAACACTTTAACCAAGCATTCTTTATGTGGTCTTCAATTAATAAACAGGAATACACCTTTCTAACCCTGTGGGTAATAATTTTTCTGTTTGCTGCTACTGTATGTAACCTAAATGAATGGGGCATTTATATACTGTCCTTTCATCTGGAATATCAAAGCACTTTATAAATATGGACCAATTGGTCTGATGTGCAACCACTGAATTGTGGCCTTCTCGGAGGTGGCATGTGGTTGACATTTTGGCTGGCAAAGCACATTTGAACATGAGAAACTGTTGGTTTTCTCAGATGGGATAGGTTTGGAGGTGGGGGGATGTGAGACTATCTGAATTCATCTCTAATATGTACCTGCCCCAACAGTGGGAATCAACACAACTACCTACTTTGCAGCTAGGTAAAGCGTGGGCTTGTCTAAGAGCATGACCAAAGCATCTTCCATCACTGGATCACTGATTTTAATCCAGCCAAAGACAGTGGCTGTCAAAAATTATTACCATACGGTAAGCTGGTAAATTGCCACAAGAAAATGAGCTTGGTGGTCCCAGATTAGTTTCATATGGACAGGTTTCTACACCACAAAACCACTGTCATAACTGCTACTAGCTGTTGGGTTTCAGAAAGGAGGACCAGGACTGAACAGGCAGTGGTAACACAAGTGATGCCTCTAGAGGTGGGATCTCAAGGCCAGAGAGATGGAGCTGTGTGTATCCATTGAAGCGTTTCTTGACACACGTGACCACTTCAGTTTCTTGAGCTGTCAGCTAGCTTGTATGGTGCTCTCCATCGTTGTTGTGGCAAGTGCTTTCTCTTACCTTTAAGCAGAGGCCCTATCCCTCCCCTGCTTCTACCCCGTTAAATGGATGCAACAAAAAATTTCAATGCAGAGTGTGTATTGAAGGTGTTAAATTCAGACCACACAAGTAGTCTTTAACATCTTTGGTAAGACTTGGAAAAGCCTCCAGGAACACAGGACTGGAAGGAGCTTCTGGGTCACTGATCCCAACCTCCTGCTGTTCCAGGTTTTCACTTTGCATAATCCTTTTGAAAAGCTGACTAATCTCCAAAAATGTGGACAATCGCAGAAAACCTCAAAAGCCCTCTATTAAAAAAAAAATGGTGTCAAGTCTGTTTTGCACTTCTCTAACACCTTTCATCCAAAACTTGTAATAAGTTTTGCAAACATGGAGTTAAGAATTGCCATGCCAGTGGGAGGGAAGAATTATCCTTACTGTATTTGGGAGCGAGAATTTGGGAGACAGCAAAATTATGAAGCAAATAGCAATTCTCATTCAGATAAAGCTCTTAGTGGCTTGAGGACTCTGGCTCCAATGGAGATANACTCTGGCTCCAATGGAGATATCCAAATCCAGACAACCAAATTGATGAGACAGCCAGGAATTAAAATTAGAGTTCCTGACTCTCTTTTTACCTGCCTTTTAGCCACTGAAGTGTACAACAGCTGAAGATTTTCCACCTATCAGCCTCACTATTTCTTCGAGAATAAATGAATACTACATCCTATTTCTTCAGTGAAATAAAATTAGAATCATCATATATTATAGTTAAGTATACTCCAGGTGAGCAGGAGATTCTGTTATAATGAGGGAAGACTAGCAGCAGCAGATCATAGGGGGATTTTTTTATCTATAGAAGGTACAACCAAAACATCAAAGAGAGATGAGCTTCCTGCATTTCCACATCATGAGAAGAATGTAACTGAATTCATCTTCAAACTCATGAAAACACACATTCCTTCTGCAGGAAGAGCGAATCCTGGAAGACATAATGTGTTGTACGTGTCAGGGAAATGTTTTGCTTACATCTCTAAGCCAAATTCTACTCTTCATCCCATTTGACTTTTGACCTGATTTGCTAGCACATTTTTTAAACTTATAAGTGTAATTGATGGTGGAGTATGGCCCTGGGGCTATTTATCTATCGGCAATCATGGTATAGTTGTAAGGAATATCAACAGCATTAGGAAGTGGAGAAACTAGTCCCTAAAACCTTGAAGCACCACTGCTCAGACACTGTTTCAGTTACTAGTGGTAAGATAAGAGTGCAGGTCCACCTTTGATCCACATATCTCACAGGGTTTTCTTACATTTTGTTACTTTGGGGGCTGATGCCACTCTACTGCACAGTGGATAAAAATCTATCTTTCCATAGATTTTACGAGACATTTAGGTTGAATTGCAAGTTTGCTAAATGAATCTAATTCAGTACTGGAAGAGGGAATGCATGCACTCCTTATCTTTTGTGCAGATGCTATATTGGCAAAAGTTAGGAAAATTGTGCTTGCAAACTTGCCCACAAAACATTCGTAGTTGAGGGTTCCTGGAAGGAAGCAAAATCCAGGGTAAAGATGTGCAGGGGCCAAACGCTGGTACACCCAGTTGCACTGAGAAGGATCAGCCCCAAAGATCTGCAATACTTGGAGTAAGCAACTGGGGAGTTTGACGGATTTTGTTTGCCTCTACTGAGAGAGGAAGGAAGAAAAAAAAAGTGACTGGCGGCAGAGTGTATTTTCTGAAGCCATGGTTGTTTCATTGTTTCACTTCACATAGTATCTCTACAGGACACATGTAAGAAAGAGACAAAACTCCCTTGGCCAGCAAGAGGGGATCTACAACTCCCTGCCCCTCCACGTCTGGCAGACTAACACGCTTCGACGCTACTGTAGTCCTCTAAGATCAGGTGCATTTGCTTTGTAGTGCTCCTCAGTCATTTCTCTTACAAAAATACTTTCTGTGCTGACTCACAGTACATCGGCAAAGAAGTTCATATGAACAGGACATTTCAGATGACAGTTCACATGTCACCTTTAGCTCAAGCTGCTGTGCAGGGAATACTCCGGCAGCCTAAGAAAGGGAGCTGTACTACACAGTGGTGTGCTCAGCAGAATTGGCAGATCTCACCCCAAAATGCAAGGTTTCACTGGCATCTGCTGTGGTGTGGTTACATATTTTTAAATCACTTTAATCAGTTTCCTCTTTGAGATTCTTGTTTGCCCTTTTTTTCTGTGACAGAATCACTTTTCTTCTCACATCAGAGATGTGCTAGTGAGAGAGGGACATGGAGCTTAAGTTATTTTTCCTTAAGGTCAAGTTAAGGGTGCTTGAATTGGGGACATGCTCATTTGGAGGGGTCCTAAAAATTGAGGACTATCTATCTTCTGGAAAGTTCAGCTTTAGGCAGCTTTTTTCACAAGTGCAGCCCCCCAAATCCCATAGTCTCCCAGCTATGTGTTTTAACACTTGACTGACTTTGGGCCTTGGAGAGCAGGGTTAAATACCAAAATGTGGATTGTCTCTCAACCCAAGTTTTTAATGTCCTGTAGATTGCAGTGGTTGGATTTCATTATAAATGACAAAATTCAGGATAATGACAATGTTGGTGTGTGTGTTTCTCAGCTGACTCATAGCACTGCTCCGCATTTGGATGTTTCATTCAACCCCCATCTCTAATTATAATGTCACAGGGACTGGCCAAGTGCAGTACCTCCGTCTGACATCATTGTACACAATGTGTTGGACTGTGTATTTTGTTCCAAACCTCTGCTGCTATTACATTGAAAGCATTAGCGGTAGTGAGCTTGCAGGGATGATTTGGGGTTCTTGTAGTAATTTCTGAAGGCATATCCACTTTCCCAATGCCCAGAAAGACTGAGTGGCAGTGTTGTCTTGAAATGGGCTCCCACTTTCTGTGACAATATAATTGATGTCTATGGAACAGATGTAGAGATGGACATGGGGGGGGGTGTCCCCTTGGAAGACTTAATTCTTTCCCTTCTAAGCCAGGACCCTGCATGAATTTGCTTGTTGGCTCATTTATGGACTTCGGCAGCTGCACCTCAGCTCTTCCATATCTCTGCTTTGCCAGCCTGTCTCTCCTCGAATTCCTGGTGGCGTCTGGGCTCCTTCTGACCTTGGTCTCCTAATAGTCCCAGGCTAGCGCAGACTACCCAGCTGGCAGCATTCCCAACTCACAGCCCTTGTTAAAGACTGTCTTTTTACAGCTCAGTTTCTTTCCATAAAGTTAATAAAGAAGCCTTCCTTTTACAAGGCAACTGACCCTTTGGTCTTTCTTTCTTTTGGCATGCTGAAGATTCCCAATGCTGCCAGAATCCCCCTCCCTCCCCTTTTTAAGGCAGTCCCGTACATAACGCAAGCAGCTCCCCCAGGAAAAGAGAAGCTTCTTGGCATAGAGAGGAACCTTCCCCGACAAGGTTCATGTATTGTGTCCTTAGAAAACTTCCTCTTCCCATTAAAATATGTTATTGGAGATATCTGTGTATTTCTGTTAAAGATGAGTCCAAACCATGAGGCTGGATCCAAACTTAGTCAAACCATGAGGTTGTTTAAAGTCAGGAGTACGATCTCAATGTGTGCTTTTTGGCTTGAGCTGCTCTGCTGTTTGCACAGCATAACACAAAATGCATCACTAGGCTGTTGGGAAAGCTGCTGACACAACTAAGAAACCAAGTGGTAAAGGCCTGTCATCAAAATCAACAAACCTGAAGGCAAACGGGAACCTGGTGGCGTGAGTAATTGTAACCCCCTGCCCAGCCACACAGAGCAAACTTTCTCTTCTCAATAATCACCAGGTTTTATGAAAGAAAAAAATCAATTGCAGATGAAGCATATAGCAAAATTCCCCAGCATTCCTCTTACTGGGGAAAAAGAAAAAATCTCCTTCTTTGGACTTAGTCTGTGTACATCTTTGCTGTGTACTGAGCTGCAAACAGTGGCCTCTCATTTCATTAATTGACAAACACCATCCCCTAAACATTTCCAGGCACAGTCATTTTCTTTTCTCAGGTTTACTCAGTGGTTCTTACTGAGGTTTACATTTTTCCACACATGTGCTGAGAATAAACTTGCCTCTACAATCTCATCTCTTGTGCTATGAGAAGTTTTGATAATGTAATTTCATAAGCAACTTTATTTTCTGTGTCTTTCTCTTTTTGCAACTCTCCTGGCTTTGGCTATTTACTCCTCTCTTTGCAGCAAACTGCCCCATTTCCCAAATACCACAGGACTTTCTGAACTGCAGCATTTCATTCCATTTGTCTCTCTTTTTAAGAGGCTGATCTGTCTTAAAGAAATTTTCCTCATTTAAAAATAATTTTGCTGTGGTTTTACAGTCAGCATGGTTCCCCCCCAAAAAAACAAAAAAAAAATCCCTGTAGGCCTATTTCTTCTCCTTCTCCCATGATTACACTGGTGTAATGACACTGATGCCAATGGAATTATTCCTGTTTTACACCGCTATATATGAGACCAAGCTCTGTAGGATGGGACATACACAACACCTTCACAAAATCGTATCGGGGACTGAGCCAGAAGGGTATCTCCATCTATCAAAAGGGATCTCAAAGTGCTCTTTCAACTTCAATCTCTCAAACAGAGGAATATAATCATCCACCAGCAGGACACAACTCCCAAGGTGAAATCTAGCAATATGTTTAATGTGGAGAACGAGGCGAAAGCAGCACAACACGGCCCTTTAAGAATGTAAGCAAGGAATAGAGTGTCCAGCTGAAATTAGTGTTACTATTTGCCTCGTGGAAATGCTTGGGAAGCCCAGCCAAATTCAGGGCTCCAGTCTACTAGAGCAGCCGCAGTGAGGGCAGTCTCTGTTCCCCAGCGCTTGCAGTCCCAGTGACAAATAGCAATCAGACCGCGGGCCAGCAAGAAGTTGAGCCAGGCAGAACTAAAATATCCCTGTTGGAGTGCAGTCCCATGAGGCCAGTGTTATGTCTTACCAGAAACAAAGAGAAGAGCACATTTCCAGTCTCAAAGAGTTCTCTGTCCCATTAAGGAAAACTCCAGACTACAATTAGAAAAAAAACAAGAAAAAGAGACGCAGCTGCAGCATGCCAGTTTGCATCCAAAATGCAGCCTAAAAAAAAAGAGTGCGTGCTCCCAGGAGAAGGCTGCTAGCACACTCTTGGTCTGGTGGCTCCAGCTACCTTGCTCAGGAGGGTGGGAATGTGACCCTAGAGAGAGACCATCCCTCCCCCAAACCCAGAGCCACTGGGTAAATATTAACAGAGAGCAAGGAGTGGCTGAATCACTCACCCTTCCTGCCCTGCCGCGGTGTGTCCCTCCACCCAGCGAGCATCCAAGCCCACCCTGCACAGTCCAAAATATCAAACGGGAGTTGGTACCCGCAGTGATCAAGGGACACCGACTCAGACGGAGAGTCAAGAGAGCCTCTGTTTGTGCAGGGCTGACGTGTTTGTTTGCCCTCCAAGTGGGTGAACATCTCCTCCAGTTAGTTATTCAGGAGGACATGCGGTGGGAAGGGTGGGTAGGTGGAGGGATGAGGGACTGGCGAGTTCCTAGTGTTTTTCTTCTGTCCTTGTCATGTGCATCACACTCCAAATTCTCTGACTTCTGGTACACAGCTGACAAAGGTGTTGTGCGATACACAGTTAATGGTAAAGCAAGGGCCTGCGTTCATGCAATCTCTGCCCCAAGGTGCACTGAAGCAACAGTGAATTTGTGAGAAGGGGTAGGAAAGAGTCCAACTGTCTTTGTTGTCCAACTGCTGCCAGCTCAGGATTCAACCACAGGGTGGAAAGACCTGGATCATATCCCTAGATCTATTCAGTTCTTAATCTAAGGGTATTAAAGCAAAGCACAGGGAAGACCTGGGAGCCAAGCAGTGGTGACCACTGACTGGAGCTGTGAGTGGGTGTCATGAACATTTGGGTGGCTACTGGCTTGTGTAATCGAACTGCATCTAAGGGAAGGCTGAGTTCACTGTTGCAAGCACAGGTCTGGGTTTCATTTCAAGTCTGCTACAGATTTCCTAACTGGGTCACCATGCCAGCCTGTAACTCAGAAATGATATGTTCTTCCTTCACTGAGCTATCACAAGACTCAAGGCTTGAAGGTTTCAAAACTGGTTGAAGATCTCCAAGAAAAAGGGCTGTGTAAGAAACAGCACATGCTATGGATCTCTTTATATATGCTACATTACCAAAAGTGCTGTATTTATGTATTTCAAAACTGGGCACTGGGTTACATTTTCATTCCCCAGTACAAAGGCAAATACATTCCAAACAAAGCAATGTTGTTTCAACAAAGCAAGGGTTGAAATCTCTCCAGGGCTTCATTCTGTCTCATTTAGATCGGGCATAAGATCTTAAAGCAGAGTTTAGTGGTCGGCCGATCATGTTCCTCTGGGAAATGACAGAGTGGTAATTCAAAAAGGGTAGTGAAGTACAGCATTGTCTTGGTCTGCAGGACTGTTCTTCAATAAAACCCGCGGCTCACCCAGCTTACAGGAGAACATTTTGTTCCAAAGGAGCTGTGGCTCTTCATTAAACAAAAGAATTCACCTCCGGCTAGACTTGGGTGTAAAATGAAAATGTTATTGGAGACAAAATGTCTTTGTGAAGACAGCATTTCCATGATGCCTGCTACAATTGCCTGGGCATATCTAGCAGTTGAATGAAAGTTAGAACAAAAGGTACATCTCCAGAGCACCGACTCTGAACATGTTAAAAACTTCATTCAGGCTTGGGAGGTGGTTTCAGTTCAGGCCAGGAGCTCTGAGGAGGGGATAAGAAGCCTGGGTCCTGTCTGGCCATGGGCTGGCACTCACCTGTTTTGCAGTGAGGACCCAGATTTGATCATGAGTGAGTTGAATCTTTCAGGACTTTCCCACAAGCCTTTACTTGGAGTGAGCAAGTTCTCCCACATCTGACACAAAAGATTGGGAAAGAAGCCCAGGGTATCTAAATACAAAAAATTATGAGATATGCCTCCTCCCCTCCGATTTTCCTGACACACTTGGGAAAGTTCACAAACAGCAAAGATGCAGTAGGGTCATTCAGGGAAATAATTCATGTCCAGACTGGCATAACTCAGGTGTTCAGATATGGTTGTCTCCCACCCCGATTAACTCTGTAGGAAAGATATAGCCTATGCACTTCCTCAGTGTATGAAGATGAGAAAAAGCACCTCAGGCTGTGCAGTTTCAGGGGATTTTCTTTACAAGATTATTTTCCTAAAAATGGCACCATCCCTCTGGGGATGAAACATACTGGGAAATATATGAAAATTTAATGAATTCCATTAGTTAGTTTCTACTTTTCTTGCATACTTAAGGCAAGTTCATTCCCTTGTCATGTTCAGATCACCTAGGGCCTCTTTATTGTACAGCCAAAGTGTCCACCTTTAGCTTGAGGAGCAGGTTTTGGCCTGCAGACTCTTAGGCAGTGCAACAGCCAAACTAATCTTGCAGAGACAGTCTCTTGTGCTATGTCTAATCATGGCTAATCATGCTGCTCAGCTTCTCCCTCTTTCACCCAAACATTTCTTGCCAAGGACGACCAACAGCCTTGGTTCTGCTCAAGATGGGACAAGAGACTTCCTGCGCTCTTTTTCATCATCTGTAGCATTTAAGTACTGAGTTTCCAGAACCTGAGAAATGGTACAAGGTGAGGATTGCTGGACCATAGGTCTGCTATGGTATAAAATTCTTATGTAGACTATAACGCTTAGCAGAAGCCTTGTGCTGGGGCAGTCAGATGGTAAATACCCAGGAAAAGATATAGTCACTGTGTTTCTGTGGGGAACACTGCTGTGACAAGCCTTTGAGAAGGACAATCCTGTCTAAAGCATAACATGGCACAGGTTCAGCGTAACCCAGCCTGGATGTAGTTTGTTTCATTAATCAGCCTAAGAAGAACCATGCGGTGTAGGCAACAGAGGCCTGTCTGCTGCTGGCTGAACAGTGTCCTTGCTGGACACTCTGTAGGAACCTGAAATCTCATTGACTCATGTGTAACGAATTTCCAGACTTGACTCACTGGCTACTAAAACCATAAGATTGCATGGTGTGTCTCATATTTTTCCTGGAAAAAAAGAGCAGGTTAATATAACTACATTTGGTTAATTAACATCTGAATCTGGTTTGAAATCTCCAGAGTATATATGTAAAGAAATTAAACTAATCTCAAGCCAGCAAAGAAAAACCCCAAAATGTCTGGAACTTCAGGATTTATTTCTATAATGTTCTTGGTTGCCTCAGACTTTGGGCTAAAGGCAAACGGTATACATCCTCTGTCTTTTGTGTCTTTTAGTGCCTGCTGCATTTAATGTGATCACGGGCTTATTCTAGGGCCATGTGTGGCAGGAAGGCTATTGAGAAAGGTACAAAAGTAGATACACAGGTTGTTTCAGAGAAAATGCTGTCTGGCTGATTAGTATCAAAAATCTGCTGTGTAAATGGAAAAACTTCCGCACACAATGCAAAACTAACCTGAGAAGCTCATTGCTATAAGAGTTAATCGAGACCAAAACCTTGCCAAAGAAGAAGAAGAAGAAAAAGAGAAAGAAAAAGAAAAAGACAAAAAGAAAAAGAAAAAAGGAAAACAAAAAAAGAAAAAAAAGAAAAGAAAAAAAGAAAAAGAAAAAAAGAAACTAAAAATAAAAATAGTTACAAAATTGATGTGATCTTTATAAGGCTAATAAGAACATAATAAGGACGTTTAGAAACACAATGGCACCTATTAAGGAAAGAAAACAAGACAGAAGAATTAAACATATTGGAAAGGCTATCTGCTTCAAGACAGGGAAAACCTTTTGGTGTACCTAATGGCTACATGCAAAGAAGTAATTAAGCACCAGCTCTACTTTCAATTGTAGTCCATACAGTTGCAGTCAATTTTGAGCCTGACCTGAAATCAAATTTGTTGGCCTGCATTGTATAAAAGGTGATCGTAGACAGTGGAAACATCTGTACTGGGCCAAGAACCTGATTCATTAATGGATCATTGAGAGAATTTCCTACAGCAGATGATGGCATAACTGTTACTGAAGACTTTGATAGCTAACTTTGAGGCAGCATTTACTGACCATTAACAGAGGCAAGACACGAGACAAAATGGACAAAGTGGTCTGATCAATTATAATGCTTTCTTGTCCTTACTCTTTCTTTTTGGCTATCTGGAAGTAGCTGTCAGTCTTATTTTAGTTTCAGAGGACTTAAACACTCTCTCCAGCCACTTCTCCATCCTCAGTAAGTTTTCGGGAAGGGGAGTACCTGTGGTGGAGAAGAGAAGACATCTTTGCATGGCTATGGGGTGGGCTGGGCTGGCAGTCTCCTTAAACACAACAGATTTAACTGATGTGCCTTATTTCTATGCTGCAAAGGCCGGGGGTGGCGGGGGGGCAAGGTTTCCCCAATTTAAGAAGATGCATTAATAGAGTGGTAGGATAAAGGAGCCATCAGAGGGCTGTGTTGGCAATGTCACTTGATGGGGAAGATGAAAGTGGCCTTTGCTCCTGGCTCCATTGTGGACTTGTGTCAAGGCATTTCATTTTTCATGTTTCAGTTGGACCCCCATAAAGTGCAGCCAGTGTGAGACTCGTCTGTGCAGTGCTTTGAGCACAGCGGGAAAAATGTGTTAGGCAATGAATATTGTCATGAGGAATTGCCTGCTGCCCAACAATATTACCTCTCCAATGTGCCTACCTCCTCTTTTCCCGTTCCCTCTCCACGCTGAGATGTCAGGGCATCCTCAGGGGCTCTTCTTTTTTAGAAAATAACAGGAGCTGCAGAGCACTTCAAAAAGTCTGGCTTTGTCCCGTAGGTGTCAAAGAAGGACCTCAGGTTCTTGGAAAATCTGGTCCCAAATGAGTGTAAAAAAGCACATTTTGTCAGGAAGTGAATAAAATCTCACTGAAATTAAGCCAGGGACAAAGATGAAAAAGCAGATGGCCCATGACAAACTGTGAGAACAAATTTGTTCGCATGACATGGGAATAAGTATGTACTCATAACAGACTATTACTCAAGAAATTTTGAAAGAGCACAACTCCACAGGAGTCATAATGTGATTAGTCACATAAAGCCCAGTCCAGCTAGGCCTGATGTATTGTACCTGAAAGAAGAGAAACAGACCCCAAAACAGACCACAATTAGAATAAAAAAAAAAGAATTCCAAAGAGATGCATGAGATTATGAAGTCACAAAAACTCGTAAGCAAATTAAAATCTGTAGAGTGGCTCGTGGATTGTTATTAGGCTGCTTAAAAAGCAAGAGGCCAGAGGAAGGAGCCTTGCTGAAGTGACTCAACCAGTAGGTTTTTAATCTGACAGCACAGAGACAGAGTTGGGGTATTTTTGGTGAAACATCTTGGACTCTGGGACAGACTTTGCCACGTGCCCCATTACAGCATGCTTCTGGTAACCTACAATTATTTCCAAAATATATATATATTTTTTTTTAATTGTAGGAGAGCTGTGTGAAATGGAGTTTGAGAACTAGAGGAATAGGGCTGATTTTGAACACTGTGAGCTATTAATATGTTTTTTCAAATTAATATTTCGTACAAAAACCTGAACTTGAGTGGGCATATTTAACTACATGAAAGCCCTTTTATCATTAAATATTGCAGTATCTTGATATATACAATGTTATCTTGATATATACAATGTTTGGGGAAATTTCCATGTATGCAAAGAGAAGTGGATTCTTAGGATATAATTGTAACTTGCTTTACCTAAAAAATAATTAACAATAAGCTTGCCTAATGCTTTTATGAATTTTCTATGCATTTCTAAGCTGCTCACCCAAAAGCAAGTGAGTGTTCAGAGCTAGTTTGCATTCATACAAAAAAGAGATGCTAGGCAAAATATCTAGAACCAAATTCAGTTTCTGAAATCACACATGTGCAAACACCGATCCTGGAGTGCTCACACTGATGTTTTTTTCAGACCTATTCTAATGTAATGTCCAGTAGCCTCTTTACCCAATGCTGTAATTTAATCCCTTCTAAACTTGATTTACAGCTGGAAGCTCTTCTAAGTTTGACTGCAGACCAGCAGTGGGAAGCAATGCCACTCTGTAGCTGAATCAAACCTGAACAGCACAGGAGGGATGGCTTCAGATTCAGATTCCAAAGATGGACTTTGTCCATGCAAAAGCAGCACTGCCCTCGCTTACGCAAATGTTGCTATTGGACTTTCATTTACCACATGCTGTTAGGACTTTAGTTTCACTTCTTACTAGAAAGAGGAGGCAGGCGTATATTTAGACTTTCTTTGGAAGCAGCTGCAAAATGAAGTGGGAGTGCGTGCACACACTCGGTCTCACAGGCACACACGCAGACACTGCTAGATTTAGAGCAACTTCATAAACCTGAGCAGAAAGGACAGTGCACAAAGACCTCCTGCAGCTTACTGTGTCATCGAAGGGACTGCATTACTCATTTCAACATCTTAGTATCTTTATCGTTGAAATAGGTTGTTTGTTCAGTGCTGACTCACTGGAAAGATTATCACCTTTTGAACCACCAGCTCATTTCTTGAAGCGCTCTGGGGGCCTAAGTGTCTACTCTCTTGCACCTTAAGCCTTATCTCCATGGTTTTATGCCTTCCATGGGAACACAGAGGCAGCACTACCCATCTACTATTGTGATTTGATAGGAAATTACTTGCATTATTTATACATAAAGTGAGGAATTCAGCTCACCCAACTTCAGTCATTTAGAAGTTAGTCAGCCCATCTAAGATAGTTGACTTAGTCCTACAAGAAGTGCTGGAAGGGGAGGACACTCCAGAGCATGATCCTCCCACCCTTCTTAGGGACCCAATAGCTTGGGATGGCTTGTCCCCAGAGGTGCTTCTTTCTCTGCTGGAGCCGGGAAGACTGCCTTGCACTAGATGACAGCTAAACGGCTAATGTTAGATAAGCTGAATCCCATGCAGTGTGATAGCCAGTGGAAAGTCATGCCCCTGCTTTTCCCTCAAGGTTTCTCCTCCACAGACCTTTCCCTTGTTAGCTGACAAAAAACTAAGAAATGAGAGTTTGCAGCAACTTGGCTGCAAGGCAGATAAAATCAGTAGTCAAACAAAAGCAGCTCAGACAGCCAAGACTGCCTGAAAAGTTAAATGCATGCTCTTCTCATACAGATGAATGCATTTAAAGTAACTTTAGTTTCCCCATTCTCACAGGGCAGCCCATTAATCTTTTGGTAACATCCATCAACATGGGCAGAACAAGTACCAGGAAATCATCTCCTGGAGGTGCTCAGGTGCTCTCTCTCATTACTGTATCACCTGGCCTATTTACAGTCCTGTGAGTTTTTAACATCCCAAAGTCCTCTCAGAGGTGGCAGTGCAGAAGTATTCCCAATTACTTGCAAATAGGTAACACAAAGATGTGCCACTCTTTTCTCTTTAGGAGATCCGTAGTTGATCAGGAGGGTAGTGCGTGTCAGGCATCCATTGTTTCTAAGCTGGGCATCCATTTTATTTTTATGCACCTGGTATAGGAGTTCTTTTCTGAAATGTAGGCATTTTCAGTACATGGCATCCACAGCCAAGTTAGTTATCCTACATTATCCACAGCAAAGAGATGAGGACAAATATTTCTCATTCTAGCAATAAAGAGGTGATGCTAGACCTATTTAATCCACTGACTGTGAAGAAAGGCTGGGGAATTAGATAAGATGTAGACATCTATACTGTAGGCTGTTAAAGCTAAAGGTGACCTGAATCCCATCTCTGTAAACCAATCCTCCTTAAGGTTGAGGCCAACCTCCTTATGCGCTCAGTAGAAAGAAGGGACTCTGTGGCTGTACAGAGAGATACAGCCTTCCCTGTCTAAGCCTTCCATTTGGGGGCTTTCCCTCTATATACAACACAGAAAATGCAGGTGCTTTAATGGAATTTCTTCACTGGACACTTACAGTTCAGTTGTTTAGATGAAGTGGATCCCAATCCAGATTTTCTGAGTCCTGGATTAGCTTCCCTAACTGGTGAAATAACTTTTCTTCTAAGCTACAAGCCTGCCTTGAACAGTCAGTCTTTGTATGTAGGAATATGCTATAGTACCTACCCATCTTCTGTAGACTGTGTGTAATGGGCAATGCTCAACGACCATGCACAAGTGGGTTGTTATGTTTAGGGAAGGTCACTGTACTTGTCTGAGCACCTTGTCTTCAACATCTCTCTTCTCTGCAGGCATCCATCCAACCCCACTTAGCTACAGCTCTGTTTACATGCAGATCTAACAGCCCCAGGAATTAGTGTGCACCTGGATGTTCCAGTTAAGATGACTCTTTCTGCTGGAGATGTACAAAAAAGTGAAAAAAAGCAAGCACTAGAGTTGTGATTAGTTGTAACATTCATATAAAACAAACAAAATTAGAGAGGAAGGAAATAAATAGAATCATCCTGTTGTATATGATAAGCAACTGTAGTAGCTTGCTCCATGCTTCATTGTGCTTAGGACTTCCCTATTCTTGGGCTTTTTCAAACATGCCCTAGCAATTTTGTCCGTGGAGAAAAAATTATTGACCCTAGCTGGCACTGCTTTGAGCAGGGGTTGTGACTAGGTTGTCTCCAAAGGTCTCTTCCAACCTCAGGGATGCTGTGATTCTACAGTTTTCATCATCAGTTTGGATCTTTGGATATTGAGCAGCTGGGTCAGACCGAATCCAGGCAAGCAGTCACTGCACAATGTCAGCTGTGCACATACTCAGCCATTGTCTGAGCTGTGCAACAGCTTCCACGTGTCCTGGATATGCCAGGCTCCCTGTGCTGGTGCCCAGACACCATGTGGAATTTCTTAGATGGAGGTATGGGAGCCCGATCAAGCTGAGCAAGATGTGTTTAAAAAGCTGCATGACAAATAAATCTTAAGGGAGGATTAGGGGGGTGACAAAGCTGTGGCTTCTGATAGGGAAGCCATGCTGTTTGGAAAGACTGCAACTAAAAAGGAGAGCCTTTGGTAACCAGATTTTTGTCCCTATTTTTGTTTATATTAGTTACCACTCCTTGTAACCAATTAGTCTAACCCCAATTAGTCTTTAACCATTTAAGAAACATTTGTGGCAGTTACTTGTCTAAGCCAGATTACCTCAAGGTTTGTCGAGCTTCCTCTGCTCTCCAATGTATGGAAAAACGTTACACTTAATTTGGTTTGTTTGGCCAGTGTGTGAACAGGGATTAGCCATGCTATATATGGACCATAAACACCGTTCTGGTTAACACTACAGTTGAGCCAAACCTGAACCTTTCATCTCACCCTTTGCAAACTTTGGTGGTTTGGATGGAAATAGAACTTGTATTTGAACTGTGCTTTATTTTTGTTTTTGTTTTGAAAAACCAAAGCCCAATCAATAACAGTTTGGAAACCCAATGTCTGACATCCTCAGTCCACCTCTAGTGAAAAGGGATCGAGCGCCTAGGCAGGGACTTTGTGTTGGGAAGAAAGCCAATATACAAAGGAAGGAAACTGTTTCAAGGAGCCTGCAGTAACTTTCCATAAAAATCTCAGGGACATAAGATAAGATTTGTGTCATAATCCCCTCCAACCAAAATGTGTGTTTGGTCAAGGAAAACACGGTGGTCCCACGTGGGACAAAGACGGACTTTTGTTGGCTGCATGTCCGATTGTTTTGGGGTCAGAAATGACAGGGAAAAGCCCTCATTTGCTTTTGACTCACAGTTTCAGTGTGCTATCTGGAATACCAAACCAGCCAGTAATGAAAATGGACTTCTCACATCAGATTTTTTAGATGCCAGAAATAATAATAGTATGGTGTTAACACCTCAGTACTTGGCTTTCTCTAGGTTGTCTTAACCTAGATAAATCTATTACTTTGTGTCTTTGTATCCACAGCAGTACCCTAAAATTTGCACTTAATTGCAGCAGAAGTAGTTTTAAAATCCATCTGTCTTACACTGACCATTCCTGTAGCATCTCACCACTTTCTGTATAATGTGTTCCCAATGCTAAAATAAAGATCAGCGGCGTGGTATAGTAATTCCACTTATGCAGATACTTGAGGCTGTTGAAAGGCTAACATTTCCCATTAAATTTCTGGCTTTCAGAATTATTGTAACAATAGGATCATCCTTACCATACAGTATTTACCAACTGAGCACAGCGGGTAGAGCACCTTGAACCATAGAGTGGCTCTCCAAACCTTTGCATATTCACCAGAGGCTGCTCTGTCATCCTACACTGTATATGTTGAACTCAGTCCAAGCAAACATGTTTCTAATTACTTCAGTGGGCATTGGATGAGGTCCACTGAACTGCTTGCAAGGTAGCATAGGTGTCAAGCTGGGATGCGCAGTGTCAAAAATTTCTTTCTCAGTCTCTTCTTTGTTGATTTTTTATAGCTGAAGCTGCTAAATATCTGCAGGTAGGGATCTATGTCTGTTTAATTGTGCGAACTCTGTCATGCTTCCACATAAAAATAAAATTATTGAAGAGTTTAAGCCACCAACTAGCTCCTACTGTTTCTGGTGTTGACCTGTCCATTCAAAGCAGAATGCTGAAAACTGGGACCCTCTATGAAGCAGTAATTAACTTTGGCTCTGGCAGCAGTCGTCTAGCCCTCACATCTCCATGGGAGATGTGAGTCAGTTAGGACATTACCATCATTCCATGAGTGGCCAGGAAAACACAGTAGGTAATTCACCAGCTAAAGCATACCTATAAGATGTCAACCAGAAAAACGGTAAGGCCTGTCCACAGGCTTTATGAAGAATGAGAGTGGAAGGATACTTTAGATTTATAATGTTAAGTTGCATGTTTACCTACAGTAGGCTTTTGTCTTTGAGTATGTATGTCTGTTCTTTTCTAATTGGCCTTACAGAAAGTATCACTATTCACCCTTGAATCAAAAAGGCCTAGTCCCACTGAGGTGACAGCAAGCAACAGTCCATGTAAGTCCATGTGTGAATCAAGGCTCATGATATGTCTTCCTTGCAGACTCAGACCCTTGCACACCTGATGCTCCACCTGCTGCCACTTCACCACCAACCTCTGAAGAACCTGGACCTTTCACAGCTCCAGCGTCACCCTCCTCTTCCTCTGCCACTGGTACTGCATCATTTTCACCACCGTTACCTGCCTGTGTTGCAGCCTTACACCCCAAACCACCTCCCGTTCCACCATCAACATCAACTTCTGCTGCCACTGTTCACCCCGGACTCCCTTCTGTTCCTGCACCAAATGCCTCTACTCCATCCCTGCACCCTGGACTTTATTTGCCGATAGTCCCACCCGGCAGTGCCACCCACCTCATCAACTGGCTGCCCTTCCTTGCTTCTGCAACGCTCACCACCATTCGAGGGAAGGAAGAAGACCAACCACCCGTAAGAACGGGCTCCCTGGAAGGCATGAAGCGCAGCAGTAGCACACCCCCACACCCCTCCCATGATGGAAATCCCCAGGCAGCACCTATGGGAGACAGGGCTCCGGGGGCTGCTTCCTCGCCACCAGCTGCCCACGCCATGCCCCCAAGCTCCGAGCAGGCATCAGCGAACGTGAGCGACATCCTGGCAGAGCTGCGGACGATGAACAGCCATCTCTCCATCATCGCCCGAGCCCTGACACAGCTCGCGTCATCGCTGGCACCGCAGCAGGACACGCGTGGCACCCCACCACCTTAGTGCCAGGCTCTGCACCGGCTCACCCTGCTCATAGGGACTGGCGTTGGCCAGGGATAGCCCATGGTGGAGGAAAGGCACCCTACCCAAACCTTCCCATATCTTCTGTGCCATTTCACCGTGCTGTCTGACACCAACCATGTCTCCCCAGTGGGTTTTTCTGTTTGTTTGTTTATTTGCTCCTTGTAAATGGCTGCATATATTAAAAAATAGTTTTGTGGTCTTGTTAATAAAATTGTTTATATTTCTTGCATTCCTTTCAGATGTGCTCTCTCCCCTCCTCTCACCCATTAACCACACCAGCACTGGTAGGAATCGGTGAGGTCTCGCACAGAGAATGTGGAGAATCTGAAGTGGTGAGAAGTTACCCACAACAAAACGCTTGAGGAGGTGACAAAACCCCTCTGAGCAACATGGGGGACACAGACAGGAAAGAACACAACAAAACTCTGAAATATTTTCGTATTTTTCTCCGTCCATGCTGCATGGCACGGCTCTGTTGAAGTTGGAGCTCTTCCCAGTGCACTACATTTCAGGGGTAATTTTAATTACTGATGCAGGTAAGGGCCATGAAAAATAGTTCAAAATACAATGCGTGGTAGTTGTCTAAGCAGTACATGGTCTGAACAGCTACCAAACAGCCTCATCCACCTCTTGTCCTCCAAGAGAGCATGAACCAAAGGCACTTAGCTGAAGCATATCTGTTTTACTTGCCAGTGCTGCCTGAGGTTCTTCAAGGGCATAAATGGGCCAAGCTAATTTACAGCAATTAGCCAAGCACACGTGGATAGATCCCAACATTTCACCATCTTTTCCCTATTGCCAAGCTGCAGCGGCTTGCCTAAAGGTGGCATTGAAGGCGTGAAACCTCAAACAATCCTCTTTGTGGATGGGGAAAGAGCTCTTGGGCATGAATCCAGGACTCGCCCCTCCAAGATGTGTGACCTGAAGAGCAGCTGGTGAGGTACCCTCAGACTCTGCCTGGCCTGGCAGAGGCACCAGAGCTGGGAGCCAAAGCTTGGGATGTGCTCGGTGCTCTGGAAGAGCCCCAGGAAAGAGGACTCACAGCTCTTGCAGAGCCATTTTGTGCATCTCAGCCACAGTCTGCCCATAGAGCAAATAACCATCAGTCAAAATAAGATATTTTCCCAAAGGTGGGCCAAGCACAGGGCCAGTGGAGGCTGAGCCAGGCTATGTGGCTGCTCTGCCTTTCATCCCAATGAATTATAATGAAGCAAATGCTCATGGCAAACAAGAGAAAATAAAGGCCTCTGTGAAGTTGGGTATGATCTCACCTTAATTTAGCTGTGCAGCCCTCAGATATCAAGATCTGAGGCCATCTCTAGGAAAAACCCAGACAAACAGACAGATTGCTAGATAAGATTAAAGAGGAAGTATTCTGTCTATTTGCAAATATTTCTGTTACAGATGAGCCTAAGCCACAAAGATTGAATGAATATACAAACTTCCCCAAAGCTCAGGTGTATTTGAATTTGAGGTTTTGGTTACTGTATATATATTTATATATAAACCTATCCATATTTTTGAGTCTGTGTCTCAAAGACAAAGCAACTGTCCTGTTCGACTGTGGGTTTTTATAAGGGCTGATCAGATTTTTTTCCTCTGATGTGTTTAGCAAAAAAGGTGGAAAGAAAGACATTTCGTAGATGGCCTACACTTCCTTTTAGTTTTATGTGTTTCAACAAAAGGAGATAAAAGGAGTGTCTTAAAAACATTTTGGCTTTTGATTTGGCTATTGTAGTTTCCATAGACTAAAAAAGCAAGAGTATAGAAAAGTTTATCACGTTTCCTCCTTTCATTATGAAATATAGGACAGAAAAGAAAGGGGAAAGCTCTATGGTTAAAAAAAATAAAAGGAATATTTTTCATTTTTACACATTTTTCCCTCTTTCAATTTAACATGGTAGTAAATAAATAGCATATTCTCCCAATCTTGATAGTTTTACTTATTTATCCTGTTGTTTTCGAATAGTAACTTTTCACAGCCTAATACTGATGAAAGTCTCAGCAGCACTGAGCAAGTCACAGAGCCATATTCCTCTGTACAGATAACTTCAGAGAATCCTACTGTGCAGCTGCTGATGCTTTATCAACCAAGGTTAGAGCTGGCTTTGTTTAGTTGTCTAAGGGATTTGGGAATAGTTTACATGACATGCAAATCTAGGAAAAGCCTGAAAAAAGTTGCCTGTAGCATTAGATATTCAGCTGTGAAGGCAATGCTCTTCTTTCTCAAAGATACCACGAATGTGATCCAGCTGGCAGGGAAGGAAAAGTGCTATTCCTGAGCCTCTTCCTAAAGGAAGGGGATTTCTGTGGTCCCACAGCCAAAGATATTAGATGCTAAACACCCTTGCAGTCTAGACTCCAAGCTGTCTGGTCCTGCAGCATCCTGACAACAAAGCAGGACCAGAGCCCGTAGCCAGAACTAGCAACTTTCAGATTTACTTGGTAACCGCTGGTTCTCACATGGGCTCAGCAACTGGCTACAGAGCTGACAAGACAGACAGAGGCTGTCTGTGGCTAGGGTCCGACCTGAGCCAGCCTGAGCCTGGCCAATGCTCTGCTAATGCTGCGGCCACAGGGTCCACTTCTGCAAATTCTCATGCAGGGTTTGCACGCAGCCCATGCTGAGTTGTGTTAGCAATGCCTGAGCCAGCTGGTTAAAACCCAGCTCAGGTATGTCTGGGCAGCCCGACCATGGCACAAAAGGGCTTTACTGCTATGCAAAGATGTGTCCTGCCCATGGGCATCTCATTCAATATTATGCGTTATTCCCTACTCAGTGCATTCAATAGACTCATGCCCCTTAGGAATTATTTTATTCTTTCAACTTAATTGAACCACTTAAGCACTTGAAGAAACAAGTGGCTGCTCTGACTGCATTGCTTTGATGGCAAGAAGGCTGCCTCTGTCTCAGGTTTTGTTTGCTCTTCTTGGCTTCCATCTGCAACCATCCAAATTTGGCTTGGTGCTGCCAGCCCCACTGCCACTTTCTGATTGCTTAGCAGCATTTCTCGCATTGCTGAGCCGCTGCTGCACACATGGTACTCAGCTGGTCGAAAGCTGGAGTGCAGCTCACAAACAAAAGTCTCCTAGAGCATCTGAAGCCAGCAGCAGAGCAGCTGAAGCAGGACAGAAACGCCGGTGCAGCTGGCACTGTCCCTGCACTGTGTCCCTGCAGTGTCCCAGCACCTGCAGAGATGGCATGTCCAGGCTACTCCAATGCAACAGAGCCTCGTAACCCATGGCAAACAGTTCCAGAGACTTCTCTGAATTATTCATTTTGATTCAGCTCAGAGAGTGAGGAGCTGAAAGTTATAATGTCTTGGTGTGTGTTCAAAGTCCTGTGTAGAAATAATCTCATGGGCTCATACTCCCATGTCTGTTAAACTATTAAAAATCCGCTGCTGGCCTTCTCTCTTGGGACATCTTCAGTCTGTCCTTCTTCCTCCTCTTCTACAGCCTTGTTATTTGCGAAGATGGCAATTTATAGGGCAAGTTTCATTTGATAATTGACAGAGGCTTCTTTGGTTTTCTACTAAAAAAACCTGAAACAAATGAGCAAATTTTAAAGGCTAGAGGCCAGGTTATTATCCTTAGACTTAGCATGGGTAATCATCACAACCCTTTCTGGCTCCACCATCAAAATCCTAAACACACCGATCTCATGTTTCACAGCTGCTTTATAAACAAATATTGAGGGTGGGTTTCAAGTCACCACACTTTAATTATCTAAAACTTGGTTTTGTAAGTTCCTCTACAGCCATCGGGAGGCAAGGGCTTTCAGCATATGATTCCTCCTAGCCTAAGAAAGTTATTTAAAATAAGTAGGAAGGCATTTGACTTCGGACAGTGTCCATCCCTCTCCCCTAACTATAGACAACTGGTTTAAGCCAGATGCTTGACTTCTAGATGGCTGGAGGTAAATTAAATGAATCCTCTGTTTGGTAATTGCAGTTCATTTCAAACTGGTGAAGCATCAATATATAACATTTATTTGAGCCCTGATAGATGTGTGAGGAGCTGGAAGAGAGGAACTGGGAGCTCAGGAGAACAGGACTGACAGTAAAACTGGAAATCCCTGTGAAATATACAGCTCCAGCCCCACACCAGGAGTTACCGTGTGCCAGGAGAGCACCCAGAGGGACACCCAGGTCATTGCCTTCTCCCAGAGATTTAATTCCTCAGGATGTGGAACTGGAAGCTAAACAACTTCATGAGGTTTGAGTGATGTACTCAGTGTCTGCTACTCCAGCAGGAATTATTTAAGGAGGCAGCAGGCTGTACAATATTGTATTAGACTGCAACTCAAGAAGGTGGTAGAAATCGCAGGTTTACCCAGGAGGAATAGGAAGCCGGGTGGTTTTTCACTTTGTTTTCTCCAGTGCACAATGTTCTTCCCATATTTGTACACACATTCACTGTAACGACACTCAAATCCCCCGGTAAAAATAATTTATAAAGAAGCATTGCTAGGGAGTGCATTCCTTCACATTAGCCCAGCTGCAAGCTGGCAGCACGCAGAGCCTGGGAGTGAGCTCCCTCCTACAGACAAGATGGTTATTCAGCATAGCTCTGCCTGCAAAGCATAAAGCAGGTACCCTCTACCAGAAGCCCCTGTGGACAGCCGTCTCTGCCCACAAAGCCATACAGCCTATGTGCCTCCAGCTTCCTCCCAGACCTTTCACTACAGCATTTTGCAGAGTTCTTTGGGTTTCTGTTCAATTTATTTCAGTCCATGAGCAATTGGCCAGGACACCTGTGTCGGGATATTGGTTGCACCCATAACCACAGGGCTATATCCTGAGTCCACAGCTGCCAGCTTGGCGAAAGATGCTCTTTGGATGTCATGGGGCAGAAGATACTATGCCACCAGTGTGGGCAACGATGTAGCCCTATAGCCACAGTTGTCCCTGTCCTGGGGCACAGCGGTCGTGCTGATGCATGGCTGTGCTTGGGAGGGGGTAACTCTGAGTCACCCTGCCAGCAACCAGAGCCACATACTTCATACCCATCCCATGGGTTGGGAAACCTTCTGCTCCCATAACCCACAGGGTGCAAGAGAAATACACTCTGCCCGGCCCCAGCTGTGTTTGGAGACCACTGTGCCAGAGAAACACTGAGGCAGGCAGCACCGCTCCCAAATTGCACAGAAGCTGAATGGGCCTGAACACAGGGGCTTTCCCAGCCCACGGCTGAGCCGGGAGACTTTGCTCTCACACGGCACCACGTGCCAGTTAAATGACGCAATGTTTTGTGCTTGCTCAGATGCTTCTGGTCATTTCCCACACGGAATTTTCTTTTGCCTTGACAGGCACTGAATCTCTGTTCTTGAGTTAGCCATGAAGAGTTAGGCTGGAAGATGCAAGGCAGTTAGTACTGGTTTTAAAGGAAATAAAGGTGACATAGTGTGGGGCAGGTTGTCAGGTGGTGTGAATGGGTGTACCAGGACCAATGCACTGAGCGATGATGTCCATCTGCTCCTCCATAACCCTGATTGCTCCCTGCCCCATTTGTTTTACACCTAAATTGTACATTTTCAGAGCAAGGACTATGTTTTTGTTCTGCCATCGTGCAAAGTTTGGCATGGAAGGGGATTTTAAGCACCATAACAGCACAAGTAATTATTAATAGCAAGCAATATCATGAAACTGAAATTTTTCTCTCAACGAAGAGGAATTCAGTAATGTAGAAGTTGAAGACAGAAAAGTATACCACAACCTCTTGCTGGGTTTTGCTGCAGACTGTCTCTCTAAAATAAGCTGGACAGAAACAGTAACTTCTCACTACTGCTTTTGCTTGTGGAAGTGGTTCCCAGGCACTTGCTGAACATCATATAATGTCGACATCTGATTTGATCCACATCGTTCCCATCTACTACTCAGTCTGTTTTTCCCATTTATCTTGAACTTTGGCTGAAATCTCATTTTATTCAGAGACAGATCTTATTGGAACAGCCTTCATTAAGAGCTTTACTGCTTATAACTGTCATTCAAACATGTTTTAAACAGAAAAATGTGGATTTGCACCAGCTGAAGCACTTGGTGATTCATGGTGATGGCAATAAATTGTTTTTGTCACAAAACAAAAATAAGAGGCTCCTAAAAAAAGTCTGAAAAATGCCAAAGACTGTTTATATTTCTTAATATTTATCTTATTAAAGATATTAAAACCATGCCAGTAGATCAAGAATTAATTGAAGCATTTTTTTTCCTCTGCATTGCTACTTTATCTATTTCCTCAAAATTTTTGGACAGTATTTATGTTGGGTCAATAGAAAATGACACTTCTTCTCCCTGTCAGCAGAATCCAAACATCAGCTACTCATGTGGCTCTGCTAGGAGAATATGCTGAATTCTTGGGTTAACTTGGCTTTCTGTGAACTGAAATCCAAACCTCACAGTTTCTTCCAGGCTCCCCAAAGTAGTGAAAGTGTTGGTGACACCAGTCTGGTGTCCCACGGTCCATGATATATGTCACCAGTGAAGGGGTATATGGCTCTATTCCCTAACTTTGATTGGAAAGGGAACTAACAGGCCTTTAGGTGATATAAATTTCCATGGGACTCTGAGCTTTGATTGACCAGCTAGAGCAATTTGATCTGTTCCAGATGGGACCTGACTCCATGTGTTTTAGTAAATGGTGGTAGATGTTGGACTTTTCAAGCCATGCCAACCAACATGTGATAAAAGCTTCCAGAGGCTTATTCATTTCTTCCGTATAAAATAAGGCAATTTGCACATTTTATGTTAATTCTATATTGACTATCACTCTTAGGAGGTAAGGATGTCATTATTTTTTAAACACACAGGGCTTTACTTGATCAGACTCATTTGTTTCCTCTGATGGAAGAAAAGGGCCTGAGGTGGAGAGAAGTTAAGAGCTGACTAGGAGGTTTTAACTGAAGTAGTGGGATGAATGTGAGCCAAGGAAAATTTAGGCTGAACATCAGGAAAATTTTCCTAACAACGAGGTCTATTACTACGTGGAATGGTCCCCCCCAGGGGAAAGGGGGAAGCTGACTAGACAAAGCAATGAAGAACACATTGTAGGGAGCAACCTTTAAACAGTTGGGGAATGGACCAAGTGACCTAAGTGCATTTTCCATCTCTAATTTCTCTGACTCAACCTTTACAAGGCTACACTGTAGAGTATATGACTCCTGTGCTCTGCCACATCAGTACTGCTTTAGGAAGACTTCCCACAAAGCCAGTCCTCAGGATGCAAAAGACACTAGTGCACTGACCTCCAGGCATTTTTGCTGGGGTCTACCGGGCGTAGGCTGCTCTTGCTGGGACCTTTGACTACCTGTGGCACTCACCCAGTGGCCACAGGTTGTATGATCTCAGGTTATTTTTGACTGGACCTTTTTCATTCTTCAGCTTTGCTTCTTTACATTTTTTCCTGACTTCTTCCTCTTGTTTAACAAAGCTTTTCATGCTCAGAAACCACTAAGTTGCTATCACACTTTTTCTCTAAGAGAATCAGTTGAAGTTTGCTTGGCCACAGCTTTAGAGGCAAATTCAAGCTACTCAGAAACCTGACAGAGAGGTGGATTTTCTCAGCATCTGGTGATGCCCGTGTGACAGCTAACATATTAGCAGACAGCCAGGATCAAACCAGGAGACTTTAGAGCAAAAAAGTTGAACTTAAGTTTCCAAAACAGCTTACAATGCAACTGTCATGTATTCATTTTCCCTGTTGAATTGGACTAGACAAGCCAAGGAATAGATGCATGATATCCATGGTTTTACTTCAGTCAAAGCAATGTGACTCCCCAGTAATAAGGAAAAATTATTATTCTGATTCTTGAATCCTGTATATTTAAACATCAGGGGCCTTCTGATAGAGTTCTTCAAATGTTTTTTATAAATCTTCTTTTAAAAAAAGTTAATTCGTTAACAGCCAAAAATTTCTGCAGGAAGGGCCAGTTTCATTACATTTCTCAAGGAAATTTCACCCAAAATTTTGAAGTGATCATACTCCAAATGGCATCTTTTGGCTTTTTATAAAAAGAAATATCATGGTTTTTTTCTGTTTGTTTGTTTAAACATGGGTTTTCTTTTCAATTTTTAACTAATTAGACTAAAGCAAAAAGCACTCTTGCTATAACTTGGAGAACTGAAATTTCTTTCTTTTTTTTTCTTCTCAGAACAATGGTTTAATATGTCCAACTGTAGTGAACTTTGTGTCTGAGTATTTTTATCTCCTTTATAAGCAAAAAAAAAAAGTTTAAAATATCAACATTTCCATAGAAGAGAAAAATGCATTCCTCTTTGGCTTATTTATTGTCTGAGCAGGAATTCGTTGAAAATATAGGCAAGATAATGAAAGGCCTTTTCTGTTGTGCCTGTGCTGGAAAACCTGTATTATGCTTAGTTAAAATCTGGCCCTGAAAACACATGTTTTGGAAAAAGAATAGGTATGTTATAGGACAAATTCAGTGTACCATGAATGAGGCTGGAGGAGCTGTGTAAATTTCTGACATAGATTTCATTTGTGCAAGTTGGATTTAGTTTTTCTTTTTGGCAGCCTTTGACAGTGTTTAGCTCTGTAGTCTCAATTCACATCTATTTCTTCTATGTGCTAGGTGCATGCATGAATGCACTGACATCTAACAACAGAACAGCAGCTTCATGGAAGAGAGGCAGCAGACCAGCTCCATATTCAGTGAAAGCTGACTGCAGACTGTAAAAAATAGATATATGAATGCGAAGAAGAAGTGGCTGAAAAAGGCTTCTAGAAAAAGTGGTTACTTCTACATGTTAAAGAAAAAAAAAAAGCCAATGGAGCAATTAATAAGTAATGACTTTAGAAAACGCACTGGGACAAGACAGGACAAATATCACTTACAGGGGAAAAAAAAATTCCATGTCAGTAACACCTCTATCAACACCACTTTCGTTTTACCAGTTCCTGTCTAGCCGGGAACTAATTTCTTTACAGTTACTGAAGCAGAGTAACCACAAATCAAACAGTAGGAAAATGATAACCTGCTGAACTCCACAGAGGCCTCTTGAGTGGGTTTGTTGACTTCTGAACTATGCTTAGACAGTTATGAAATGTCTAATGTGGGTCAGTCAATCAGGCTTTGCCCCTGAACTTGTCATTTTGTGAGACAAAGTAGGAATAAAAAAATAAAAAACACAACTATTCAGAAAAGTCAAAACTGTTAAAAATTATTTATGAGCAAAAGTTGGATATTTCTTGGAAGGTGACATTAGAAGCCTTTAATATATTATGTGAATATAAACCATGAGGGGGAGTATAAAGTGCATGGAGAGACACTGTTCGCGGGAGTTTTTCAAAGTTATGTTCCATTGGCTCAGGCTGCACCTTACTAAAATGAAACTTAACAGGCCAATAAATATAGCACTGCTGAGCAAAAAGAAGAAAAAATCATACTAAACTCTGATTATGCTGACATCAGCTGGCCTATAAATTATCGCCCAATAAAAACTATCAAGATGTGAACAAAAATATCCCAGATCTCCATTCTGGGAAGAAAAAACAGCTTGGAGCTGTTCCAGCGTAATAATTCTTTTTTTTTTTTTTTTTTTAATTGTGATCATGTAAAGGTCTATGCATTTGGCCAGCTTCATCCCTGGGCTTCTTTTACACTCACTGTTCTCTAGAAGAAAATTTCTATTTTTAGGCATTTCTTTCTTGAGCATCTTTAATGGCTGAAAGGCATAATAAAAGCTTTGGCCCATAGCCTTGGCCAGTATAAATCATTGCATTTGCACCAAAGTCAAGGTATCCAATCTAATTTACATTAGCTAAACATATTGCCTTGAGTTTCTTTGAATACTTTATTCATTGCGATAGCTACAGTGTGGACTGGCCATGGTTGCACTGATTTCTATGAAGCTATGAAATTTATGCTCTCTGGAGATCTGTCACTTCACAACAGAGAAAATTATCTGAGAGGTTTTTGGTATATCTTGTAAATTCAAGGGCATCCTTGTCTGTGTTGCTTATTTCTTCATTTACATTGCTTTAAAGTGGAGATTTCAGTGAACACAGAGGATTTGTCTCTACAGCAGTCATTATAGAATCATAGAATGGTTTGGGTTGGGAGGGACCTTTAAAGGCCATCTAGTCCAACCCCCTCTGCAATGAGCAGGGACATCTTCAACTAGATCAGGTTGCTCAGAGCCCTGTCCAGCCTGACCTTGAATGGGGCATCTACCACCTCTCTGGGCAACCTGTTCCAGTGTTTCACCACCCTCATCATAAAAATTTGCTTCTTTATATCTAATCTGACTCTACCCTCTTTTAGTTTAAAACCATTGCCCCTTGTCCTGTTGCTGCAGGCCCTATTAAAAAGTCTGTCCCCATCTTTCTTATAAGCCCCCTTTAAGTACTGAAAGGCCATTAGTGGAGTCCATGTGAATGAAATGGGAGGAGAAAAGACACATTTCAATATGATTGCCTCCTCGTAAGAGATTTCAACAAGGCTCTGAAGGGTAGATTTTTATTTTTCCATTGTGTTGTGTATATAACTCCCTCTTGACAGGTAAAAACTGTATTTCTGGATGCAGAACAACTCTATTGTAGGCCTTCTGCTACTCCTGACAAATCCAGTAACTTCCTAAGGAAACTCGGAGCACTCCACCCACTACCCATGCTGCCAGCTGGGACAAACCCAGCCCAAGAGGCAAGATGCAACAGCAGGCAGGTATCTGTCTTAGGTGAAGGTAGAGGCTTGGTGGAGTCCAGGTTCTTCTTGCAGGTCAGCCAGCTGGCTGATTTGGAGCAAACTACTTTGCAAAGAAACTGGAAGGGCATTGCAGCTCCCAAAACCTGATATTTTTATTGTAACTTGGGAGCCAGCTAAGGTTCATGACTAATGAGGCCACTTCCTTGCTCTGTCCCAAGCTTTCCATGCAAATACAACAAATTACTTCTGGTCAGAGCCAATACAAGGTGTAAGTGGAATGGAGGTGTTCATTCCAACAACTGAATCTCTTTGTTTAATTAATGCTTTAGTTTTGTACACACCTTCTCTTAGATTTCAGAATTACTCTCAAGACTACTTCTTCCCATGTACAGACTGCCAGTGTTCACAAGAATGAGCAGACTGGTGCTTAACTCACACTTCAGCCCAGAGTACACATTCCTGCATGGACCCACGCTGGTAGGTGCTCCTAGAGCAAAACACACTGTCACGGATGGACGATCCTCATGTTACAGGGTGGCAGGAATGGCATTTAGTTTGTATAACAAGTTGGAGATTAAAGTGCTTTTCTGAGGAGAAAAACTGAGCTCCCATCCAGGCTCAGCCTGAGAGATCCTGTCTCTGGAGCTTCTCCTGGCTTTAGAGTATTGGAGTACAGATACTTTCTATACCATGTGTTGAAGAGAAAAAGGGAAAGGTTATCTGGCTTTTGTTTAGCACAGTAGACTTGGCATTCATCTGGGAAAGAGATTGCAAGGTTGCCATCCTTGCTTAGTGGGGTTGCTTTAAAAAAAATAAAAATACCTGTTTTTTAATTGCTTTTTGTTTCATTTCCCAGACTTTTCTTCTGCTAGACACTTTCACTCACATCGTTGCAAGCCATGCAATGATGTGTGCCTTCTCTGACTAGCTCATGATCTCTTTGAGGCAGGTAGCCAATCCTGTATCATATCAATGTGAATCTAGCTGCTGATAAATAGGTAGCCATGATACAGAGACGAGGTGTTTTGTATAGAAACGGCTATCTTCATAGCATAGCCTAGTAGCCTCCTTTATTTAAACTCATCAGGTTTTTGTTAGTGAACTGCTAGTTCTAGGAAGATGAAAAAACATAATTAGAGGAAAAAAGATCATGAGAACTCCAGTTATTATCTGTCCCCCTTGTCTGAAAGATGCTATCTCTGTACCACCCAAACTGTCCTACCATCAGTTTGGGTGATGATTGGGAACAGCACTAGCTCAGACTGAGAGCGTGCCACCCACTGAGTCACTGGTACTGCTTCCTGTTGGCACGGTCCTCCTTGGTAGGAGCTATTCTTCTGCTGAACCTCCCTCACTTCTTCTTACAAGCAGAAAGCAGAAGTGATATGAGTCACCTCACAAGACCACCTGCTAAATTCTTCTCCTGTGGTCTTGACCCAGATGCCACCTGCTAATAATGAATGCAAAGATACATGTTTTCAGGATATTGTTCAGAATGAGATACTCTTTCTTCAGGATTAATTTCCTAAGGAGAAGCAATAAGTACAAAAAATATGAGTGCCCACTTCCCAGGAGCCCCCAAGTTCTGAAATTTATTGTCTTTAAAGAAGCCTAACCACTGCTTTTACTCATCTGTAGTGAAATAAAAACCATTTTAAGGAAGTAGACTACATATTAAATATTTTTGTTTGAACATGAGTTAAATAATTTTCAAATTTGTCTTTAACAATGTGTATTTAGGCCCATTTTCTATCTTACACAAGACCCTCCCAAACTTAGAAGACTAAGGAGTCTTGTATTCTGGCTTCCATTTCCAGTGTTGCTCTAAACCCTTTCTTCATATCCTGAATTACTTGCTGAAGCAATGACTGAAACCATGCAATGGTGACAGCCTGCACACTGGGGAAAGACAGCTGGCATTGGAAATTGGTAGTGTGTATTTGTCCACCATTCTCGTATTTGTAACTTCTCACCAAAGACTCAGAAAGAAAATACTCATCTCTTCCACAATGCCACAGCCCATGCAATGTGAGTGTGTTGAGCTGATGTGCCCTCAGATCTCTCGGACTTAGGAATGAACCTGGAATTTTTGTAGAAATAGTAATCTGAGAGGAAGCAAGAAGAAAAGTGGCTTTCATCTTTTATACTTATCATGTGGGACAGCTTCCAAATCAATGAGTACATGTTATTCCCTGCTCTCCATTTTGTCTTGCTTTTTGAGTTACTACCATGAAATAACCAAGAGACCCATAGATTTTAACAGACCAGTGCAAAAAACAATGTGGTCTTTGAAATTGCTTTCCAATCTATCTATGGGTTAAACACTAGGAGTTTCTTGCCTTTTAAAATCCTTAAGCAAAGACACCTTTGCCTCTAAAGAATGACGTTTTATTAATGTGCATGCTTGTGTATGTTAGTGTGTGCTTGAATATATGAATAAAAGTATAGACAATTATTATACAAATATTTCTTATAAAGACATAAGTTTATGGAATTAAGAACAGTAGAATCAGTGTTGTATCTCCAAACATGTAATCTATGTCAGTTGATGTGTACCATTCAAGAACACATTTATCACCCAAAAGCGTTCCTTATTTTACACTCTTACTTACTGTACATTATTTCAGGCAATCATAATTGCATAGGCATTTATTTTTAATTTTTGTCTAAGTGGTAGAAGGAATAACAGAATCAGAATAAATTGGCTGGCCAAACCCTGATGTCTTTACTCAGATCTTACTCAGCTAAAACTGCTCAGGACTTCTACCTGCAGAAAGACCACAGGAATTAGCCCTGCAAATGCTTTCCTCACTTCCAAGAGGTAAATATATTTCTTTGTTCTTTTATCTATTTGTTGCCAGGGTGACAGGCTTATACAGTTTGAAAGTACAACAGTAAGGCCTTAGGGTGTCACTTTAAGATAACCACACACTCAGGTTTGTGTTTAGCTTCATTATTTTATTTTTAGTCTATTCATAAAAATATGCTACAGAAAAACACCTATTGTCAGCTCCAGGTGTGTTTGCCAACATTAAGGAGTATAATCACAATAAAAGAAAAGCCAGGAGCTATTCCACCTCCCACATGTCAAAATTAACAAACCATAGTAAAAATTTAAATCAACAATACTTTACTTCCCTCCCTTCTTTCTTCTCTCTATCCTCTACTCTCTCCCTCCCTCCCACAAACTACCAGGCTTTCTTTCCAAAAGCTGGATAAATGGATAACCTGCAGCATGGATGTTCAGTTGACGCTACAAAAACATAATTTTGGCCCTGCTTTCATACTATTGGCTCTGCATTGACACTGTGCCCTAGGCAGATCCCCTTTTTCATACTCAGAGAAATCCTGCAGTGTGACTTCTGTGTGGTCATCTGTCTTTGTTTCAGCTGGGATAGAGTTAATTGTCTTCCTAGTAGCTAGTATAGTGCTATGTTTTGGGTTTAGTATGAGAAGAATGGTGATAACACACTGATGTTTTCAGTTGTTGCTAAGTCATGTTTAGACTAAGTCAAGGATTTTTCAGCTTCTGATTCCCAGCCAGCAAGAAGGCTGGAGGGGCACAAGAAGTTGGGAGGGGACACAGCCAGGGCAGCTGACCCAAAGTGGCCAACAGGGTATTCCATACCATGTGACATCACATCTAGTACATAAACTGGGGGGAGTGGGGGCAGGAGGGATCGCTGCTTGGGGACTAACTGGGCGTCAATCGATGGGTAGTGAGCAATTGCATTGTGCATCACTTGTATATTCCAATCCTTTTATTATTACTGTTGTCATTTTATTAGTGTTGTCATTATCATTATTAGTTTCTCCATTTCTGTTCTATTAAACCGATCTTATCTCAACCCACGAGTTTTACTTCTTTTCCCAATTCTCTCCCCCATCCCACTGGGTGGGGGGAAGTGAGTGAGCAGCTTCATGGTGCTTAGTTGCTGGCTGGGGTTAAACCATGACATCATCTGACAGAGGGAAACCCAAGCCTTCACTCTTCCACAGATTTTGGAGACATGTAAATCTCTGCTATATCTACAGCCTACAGTACAGTACCTCTTGGGTTTTTACTCTTCTTTCTAGTTCAGACCTGTATTTGAGATAAGAATTTTTCAGGAAAAAAATAATACCCAAATGTTCAGATTTTCCAGTGAAGATTTTCCATCACAGGTCTTAAAAGCTAATTACATGTTACACTTTGCTTTCATGCTCTGTTTTATCTGACTTGCATAGCCTCTGCTCCCCATAAAGTCATTGTTTATTGTAATATTTTAGTGGTTACACTGATGATTTCTCTGCTCTCAGATTTCCCTTCTCCATGTGGGCACCACTTGTCTGTTGCCAAATGACCCATAATCTTGTCCTTCATAGGTACTGCACTGTGAGGGGTCCTGATCCTTTAACCATTCTCCTGATCTCATGCTTAAACAATCCTCATGGTGCATTCTTGAAATTTCTGCTTCTACTTCACTGTGGAAAGCTGGAGACCAGACCCTGACACAAAAGTCCAAGATAACGCACAATATTTCTACCGTGGCATGTACCACAGTAAATACACTTTCTATTCTTACTCACAATTTGCTTATTTAAATCCAAGCTCTGAATCTATTCTTTGTGGTGCATGATGGTTAGCTCATGTTCAGAAGATTCTCCATAATTTCCACATCTCTGGAAACAACGCTTGCTAAACCAGATCAGTCCATGTTGTATGATGCTTGTGTTCTTTGGCCAGGATTTAGTCAGTCTAAATCCCAACCACAGCAGGATTTAGATATCTAAAATTCACTTTCAGACCAAGCTAGCATCCAATCTGCTTGTTTTTCATGTCTGCCTTGTACTGCCCTCACCTAGATTCATTGAAAACCTCCCTTTTTAACCTGAAATTTCCTTAGATTCTTAACTACTCAGATATATATGCCCCCAGGACCTGTCAGTGACTGGACGTCAGTGAAAACTCAGTTATCTACACAGGCCTCTAACCTCTGCCTAAATCCCCCAGGGAAGCTTTAAAAGTTGGTTTTATTTAAAGAATTAAGTAAACTTTCACCTTGTCCTTTGCAGAAAAAAATGGCCTACCCTTCACTCCTAGCTCCATCAGCTGATGGTGCACAGCGCATAGATGAGCTACATGAACAGTGAGTTGGGACAGTGAGTTGAACTGTCAGTAGTGAGTCTGGGATAGTCCCATAATTATTGCAGATGCTTTGACATCCTAAAACAAGTCAACAGATTCATCACATACTTAAAGGTTTCAATTTGTCTTCCTCTTTTCTGCAGAGAGCTGCTGTAAGGCTGTTGGAGGAGGGCAGAGAAATGTTCAAAAGCCACTGAAGCCAGCATCAGAGTCCTAGGTCTAAATGGCAGAGGAAACTGAAAAAGCCCATGTTTTAATCTATGATGGCCTGCACACAGTTCTTGCCCTATGGAAATTGTGCCAGTTCAGCATTGCTGGAGTAAACTCACAGCAGGGTCCACACATTGACAGAAACAACTGGACTTGCAATATCAGTGAAGGTGGGAAAGCAGTTGCAATGTCCACAGCTTTCTTGTCTCAGCTAAGCAGATGGTTCAAGTGTATTTAAGTCACCTGAAATATGTCCCCATGTGGCAAAAGGTATTTTGGCCTAGGCGGTGTTAGGACATGCTGATTCAGTGCATTTTCTCAGTAGCCTATTATCATTGGACCGCCCAGAGGGCTCAGATGCTAACCCCAGCTGGTGCAGACCCAAAGGAAGAGCAGTCCAGCCCTTGTTTGGATTCCCCTCTGCTCGGCAAACTGTTGGGCTGAAGCATGAAGGTATGAACAAAATTCAGTAAAGCTGGACAAATCCCGTGAGGCCCCAAAAATGTCTTTATCTGAGAAGGCTGAGAGCTTTGCCATCTTCCACTGGCATTCAGCCACATGTGGTGAGCCAAGACAGGTGGTCTGCTGGATTGGAAGACGCACTAAGACAGTCTGGTCTGCTGGACGCATTGGCATGAACGATTCACTGAATGGTACTCTTCTCCTTGCACATGAACGAGTCCAGTGCAATACAATGGGGTACTGTGCTGCTGAAGAAGTTGTTCTTCGGGTGAGACATTACACTCATAAAACTCAGCGGAGGTCCTGACCACTTTGTGGGCATTAAAGATCCCATGACTTCTAGCAATGACTTTGGTGTCCTGGCCACGCTCCAAGTTGGAACGCTTTGTCTCGTTGAACTCCCTATACAGCTCCGATTCAGAAACGTCTTCACAAAGTCTACATTTTGATGAGCTCACGTTAAGCTGCCATTTCAAAGTTGATGCCAAAATGGAAAAAGAATTGTAAAAAAAATAGTGATGATTACTGATAATTACCTACACATGGTTGGTGTATCAGACTCAGAAAAATACCTCAGAATTAAAAATACCATGTAAATATAGGGTATAACTAGGTCTCTGGCTGGGGTTTTGAAACACTCAGAACTGCACATATGGAAGCACACATATTTGTTATCAGAACAAGAAGTGCTGTTGTGGTGCTTAAGATCTTAAATTCAGATTGTGCACTGGGTAAGTTACCAATAATGTTTGCAAGGATATAAGAACCCTATGGAGAAGTCCACCCAACAAATTTGAATGTGGTACTTGAAGCAGCTCCCTTTGATGAATGGAGCTTTCAATCATGTTCATCACTGTAGGAGAAGATGCCCACCATGCTTCCCTTCACCATTTGGAAGAGAAGGTCAGACACTGGCAAAATCAGGCCACTAAGTCTGCCAGAGGCAATTTAATACAACACATCAAGATAACATTTGCTTTAAGCTTTTCATTTTCACAGCCTTATGCAGTGAGAGCGGCTTATGAAGTCTCCAATTTAAAGCCTGATTTGTGATTTATAGTGATTTATAACAACACTAAAACCTCCCACAAAAGACAAATTAATACTCAGATGCTTTTTCAGCACCTCCTCTGAGAAAAAGAGTTTTGAGCCAGTGCCAAGGAGTGGGAGGCAAGTATTTCTACTGAAACACAAATGGGTGGCAAACTGTGGAGTAACATTTTGGCATGAAACACGCACTACATTTTTGGAGTCTTTTTTCTTTAAAGTGTCTGAACCTTTCAATTTAACAAATTAAACGTTCCCTAATAAAATGAGTTAGTCAAGGGGAAAAGAAAGAATTTAAGTTAAGGATAAGTCTCCTTAAATATTTTTTGCACATTTGTGTTTAAAGCCCACTGCCTGATCTGCCTCTCAGTTCATGGTAGTTCCAAAATACAGAGTACTTTTTTTGGCTCTAGGTTTAATATTATATTACCATTAAAATTCCAACTAAATCCTCCAGGTTTGTAATTAGAACTATAGAAAGACCCAGGAGTCGAACACGAAGGATGCTGAACTTCAGCAGAGGAAATTACAGCACAATTTGATGCAAGAAGTGTTGGATGAAATTGAATGGAACAAATCAGTGAAGCAGATGGGGAAGGAGAGTATGTCCAAAGATCAATTAATGCATGCCCGAGTGTTATGAGCACTGCTAAGCAGCAGTGCATTAAGATTAAACTGGGACTCTAACAGATGCAAAAGAAAGTGCAAAATCCATACGAAGGACAAAGCAAGACTGATGGATTCATTCTGTAGAAGATCAGTGAATCAAATACTCTGGTTGGAGTTAAAAAAAAGTAGGATGATTTGATGACCAGTTAAAGGAGAAAGGTGATCAAATTTCATGCTTCACGGTATAAGCTGGTAACCACAGGGGTCAGTAAGTTTTTCCTTCTCTGGAACATTGCAAAATTGGATGACAGGGTCTTTACAAGGGCTGTTCTTGCTCTCCCTCTCAGTCTTCTGGCTTTGTTTGAAACATTGTGTGTGTGCCAGCCTCAGACCTAGACACAAGCTGATGCTCAAGTGGTCAGCTACAACAATTTTATTTTCCCTCAAAATGGATGAAAGCCAAAACACAAGAAGAGATGAACCGGACAAAATAAGAACCCAGTTCTGTCTTCCTTATTCTGGAGGGATTCCTAATGCCTTGGGTGGAATTCTGTCCCAGTGTGGACTGTAGGACTGACTTTTTACTGATGACAGATGAGATTTTCTGTATATGTAACCAGCCTGCCAGGTGTTGTTGGCAGCAGTGAAGGCCAGACTGAATATCTAAAATTTTTCCTTAAAATTACAAGATAAAATTGCTCGGGAAAAATAGCCCAGAAACCTTAAGAAACCAAATACTTCCCATAGGTACCCTAGCCAATATTTCCCATTCATAAACAGTGAATCTAATAATTAAATGGCATTAATTCAGGAAAAAAAGACCAGTGGTGAGTTGGCAGCACTTTCATAATAAAGAAAACACTGAATGCCCCAGTGACTTGGCCAGGAGCCCTCAGAATGGTTTCCAATCATCTCTGGTGGACAAATGTCTCTCTTTCTTCACTTCTCCTCATCTTGGTTTATTGTTGGTATCACACATTTTGCTGCTTCCACTCTACTTGTAAGCCAGGCACAAGGGTAGCAATCCATATGACCACGCACATATGGCTACATCCAAGTTAATTGTCTAGACTATCGACAGAGAATAAAACATACTTCTAGAGCATGGTTGACTTAATCTTAAAGTAAATGTTTAAAGCAGTTCAGATTAATTGTGCTGTTGTAAGTGTCTATTATTTCCCTCTCTTGATTGTAGAAAGCTCTAAGACAGAATGTCTGCCTTGTAGACATCAAAAGCTTGGTGAGATGAGTCCCATTCACAGTGCTGCCGTGACTTACATTTGTCATTAATGATTGCAGCACTGGGCATATCTTGCAACTGTTATGCCACCTCCCACTCTGAGTTTTCTTCAGGCCAGATGCGGATGTGTTTGGGCTCTGAGGCTTGTTCTCAGTCTATAGGGACTTCAGCCTTGGTGACTGGAGGCAGGAACCGCCACAAAAGGACACCATTCTCCTCTACCTTGTGCTATGCTATGAAGGAGCCACCTATTGCACACCCAGTCCACAGAGTAGGACCCTTCACAGCTGAGTTGAGACCCACAAGTATCCCACTCTCTCCTACTTTGCTAAGAAATTAAGACTGATGTAAGGCAAGGACCAGAGGCTAGGACCATATCAGTACTTTTCAAAGAGCCAGGGAATGGCACAAGCCTTGGAATACAACTGTCCAGACTGATAAATTGTTAGTGCATAATCTGGAATTACATTTGTCCAGGCCAGCTATCATTGTGCCAGGTAGTGTTTCGGTCTGGTTATCGGTGCAGATCAAGGATCTTTCCCAACAGACTGGATGTTGCCACCCTGCTCTGGAGGTGAGTTGCTGTGGCCTTGTGGAATGTTCCCTGGCCACTGGACTTGAGCCCTGACCTGTTTTATTTATTCATACAGCAGCTATAGAGACTTCACTCAATAATTTTAAATCCTCTTCTGCTTCTTTTTGATCACAGAACATGTAAATAATATCTTGCTGATGCATGTGAAATTAATGTCAGTTACAAACAAAAGCATTCATATGAACACACAGTGTATCACGCATGGGAATGAAGCTTGCTCATTTTATTTTTTCATTTCACCAAGAGAGAAGCAGAGAGAAGCGAAGCGAAGCGAAGCG
>VYZV01005645.1:15488-106692 GCA_013401275.1 Pandion haliaetus | reverse complement strand
TTGGGTTAGGGTTAGGGTTAGGGTTAGGGTTAGGGTTAGGGTAAGGGTTAGGGTTAGGGTTAGGGTTAGGGTTAGGGTTAGGGTTAGGGTTAGGGTTAGGGTTAGGGTTAGGGTTAGGGAAGGGAAGGGAAGGGAAGGGAAGGGAAGGGAGGAGAGGATAAGCGAAGAGAAGAGAAGCGAAGTGAAGAGAAGCGAAGAGAAGAGAAGCGAAGAGAAGTGAAGCGAAGAGAAGAGAAGAGAGAAGAGAAGAGACAAGACGAGACTATGTCAGTTGGAAGGGACCTACAATGATCATCTAGTCCAACTGCCTGACAGAGGCCTGTTCTTCCCAGACCCCTGGACTGCAGTTTTATCCAGGAAAAAAACAATTAAGGTAAGATAAGATGAATAATGAAGCAAAGCCACTTATGATGATAAGGCATCTTTTGATCACCTCTAAGCAACATCAGTAAAAATAATGTTGCTGACATGCAATTTAGTGTATTCAGCCTGATACAAAGTCGATGGAAGGGTCTAGAACTGGTCCTGAGTCAGGTCTGTGTCGTGATATTAAACCTAGTCCTATTTTAACAAGAGAAAAGTGGTGGAGGTGGCAAACAATCCCTACAAAGCTCTTCCCTTGATGCTCACAAAAGAGAGGGGTAAATATGGAACTATGGAAGAAGGGGATTTGCCAGAATAGGCAACAAAAACTAAAACCCCCATACCTGAAAAACCTTCAGGAACAAGTGACATTTATCTCCCAATTCAGCCAGAAATGGCATGAAAGAAACTATTTTCCTTTGATGTTCAAAGTCCTTTGCAAAACAGGTTACACTGCTGAACTGGTAACAGGAAGAAAGGGACAGACCTCTCACTTCAGGTAGCAACACAGATGGTAGCAGAAACCTCAGCTAACTCATGTATCTCAAGAAGTTTTACCATTACTGCTCTACCTTATTCAGTAGCATAAAATAGGTGTGCATTGAAAGCAGAGTTTGGCTTCACATTTGAGAAGGGACTTGGGAAAGATTAGCAAATTCTACGCTTATGAACATGATTTCAGGAGCTGGTAATATAACTGGAAGACAGCCGCACACATAGCAGGGGAATAACCACAATATCATCACTGATGAAAGGGTGGCTTGATAAGAGGAAGCTGCAGACATCATCATTGTTAATTAAACACTGAAACTGGAGAGAGGAGGGTTTTGTGGTTAAAGCATTGGACACAAACTCAAGAGATCTGGGTTCCATTGCTGGCAGCATAAACGTGGACAAAGTGCCTTAATATCTCCTTTTACCAGGTCTCCATCCATAACATGGGAGAAAACCATGCTCCTTTCCTTTGCCTGTTTAAAGAGTGATTTTTCCCCCTGCATTAGCCTGCAGCAACCAGCAATGTGAAAGCCTCGTCATGGATGGAGGTTCCAGGTGCTAAAGCCATACAAATCAATAATAAGAAATAAAGGTACTGCTGATAGAAAGCCTCTCTTCCTTGAAAAATAGTTTTCAGTTCACTTCTCCTAAGGAAGAAATTCTATATTCTTACAGGCCAAAGACCTTTTTTTTTTTTTTTGTCTTCCTATTCCAATGCTTACAATGTGGGAGGTGAAAATAGAGTTCATAATGAGAACTTGATTCTGTGGGCTCCCAATGGGAGCATCCATGTTGCAGGGTAAGTGTCCTGCCTTATAACAACTTTTCCTGCTACCACAGCTATAACTAAACTGGTAGAGCAGAAATAAGAACAGGCGCAATAAGTAATAAGGCTGTGTTTCACCTTTTTTTTTAAGGCCACTTAATGGATGAGAAAATAACTTGTGGAGTTACCTGAGTTACATCTGCTAAATCAACATGAGACACTACAGACTTCATGCATGGATTTCATGGAAAAGCTTTATTCCACATATTTTCTGGAACATCTAAATCAAAGATTATTTTTACCCAAGTGCCCTCCCTTTACAGTAATGTCATCTCTGTCTCAGACACCTCCAGCACTGGGATATTAATTTTTGCCATCCCAGGAAGCATGTTTCCCCTTCCTTTACAAACCGTCTCTCTTTTGCCCACCAACCTGGCCACTAAAACAGACAGAGCTTTGCTTGTTTGTGACCTTGCTTCATTTTATTGACCCTAAATATCTGAAGATAGTTCCTCAGCTGTAGAACCACATCTGTGTAATGCCTCCCTCTACTGGATTTATGCAGATGGCTAAAACAGCTAATACGTGGTTGTGGGTCACTGATAGCATTGCGAAAAGATGCATTTCTGTGGATGTTCAAAAATGATAGCTGGTTTGCCTTGATTTTACAAGGTTTAAAAGAATGTTGTGCATGCAGCTTGGCTAAACAATGGCTAAAGGAGATGTGATAACCATCTACAGAAAGCTGTGAACATGCTGGAGTTTGCAGTTAAGCAGAGTTTAAGTGATTAAATTAGGAAGGCCTGAATTTGCAGAGTTTGGGGCAAACAAAACTCTTGAACATTTTTTTGAGGGAGTGGGGGATTTGGGAGAGCGGGTTGTCAGAGTCACTGAAAGGGCCTTGCAAACTCCTTTTTTTCCTCTTGTAATTTAAACCTTTGCTGGTTCCTTCTCCACTTTAAATTCAATTAAAAGAACATGTGGTTTTGGCTGCAGACAAATCCATGATGTACCGTGAGGAGGGAAAAAAAGAGCCATTTAAAAACTATGTAGTCACTTCACAGTGGTATTGACTATTTTGTTCAATGCAAGTGGTAAAAATTCTAGCAAAAGACACAAATCACTGCAGATGTGAGTTCAGAACTGATACTATGCTTGTGGTCCACCTGTATGTAATAGCATGAATCTCTGATTCCTCCTGAAACTCTGTGCTATACCACGATATTAGTACTTCATAAATTTTTCACTTCCTCTCCCCCTACCCTTTCTTTTTAATTGCACCACTATGACAACTCTATTTCACTTTTTAAAATTTCTCTTTATTTGGAGCATCTGTCAATGTGTTGGTAAAGCTCTGTACACCCTGCACAGTCAATGGGACTGAGTTCCTCAAACCATGCTGGTGCCAGGGAGGATTTTCCAGCCAGCTCTCACCAGCATCACCTGTGCATGCCTAAAGGGAACTGGGAATGTTATCATTGTCATCAAAATTAAGGCAGGGTGTCTATTGAGTAAAATGAAGTCATTTTTGTACATGATGACCTTCCAGAGCAGAATTTTCTTCACAAATGTAGAGATGTGATTTGGTCCTGTTTTAATCATTGAATAATGTTGAACTCTATCAACAACTGTATCAACATAGAGATCGCAGGGAAATGACACTTTGCATGAAGCCAAATTATCCAGGATGCATCTGGCTGCATTAGTAATCTAAAGTGAGATCATACTGCAAAAGAAATGTGGGGAAGAAGAAGGAATATAGTTTTGTGAGAGAGCTTAATAAAGATTGCACTTAATCAAGAAAATACCTCTGTATGTGATGATGCCCACAAAATACGGAATGGCACCCATGCAAAAGGCATTTGTCAAAATCCTTTGAAAACAGCTGTCAGAAATTTGGGCAGCTAGGATTTCAACAAACAGGAAAAAAATCTAGCAAGGGCTGCTGGTTACTGTGTTGGATTGGTAAAACAGAGCATCAACTGCCTGCAGCCACAATTCCCCCATGTCTCACAACTTGCAGAGAGCAAAGGGTTGCAGAAGTCAAAACTGTGGCAGGGCTGGGATCTTTCTCTTGTTTTTCTCATTTCTGGGCCTGAACCACGTGCCCGAACAAAACAGACTCAGCACTTCAGAGGTGCTGTCTGCAGCCTGGCTAGTCCAGCTTGTGTAACTTTGCAGGTCACTTTGAAATGTGGTTGAGCAGTTTATCACAACACATAAATAGTTTGAGCTACGGGGCGGGGGGGGTGTGGGGGGTGGGGGAAGCATTAAAAAAAGGTAAGCCAGATTTTATAAATGTTTCTTAAATCATCTACAAAGATGTCTTCCTTTGATTGCACTCTCTGGTGATTTCAGGGAATAGCCAGCGAGCCTGTGGGGGTATCCTTTTCCCTACCTTACGTTATGTCCTTGCTTCGATCCCTATGAAACACGTTCACACCCTCGCTGGATCTATCCTTCGGGCTGCATAAGGAAATACCTCTGAAGGACTGATGTCTTCCAAATACCTTTAGGGCCCATCTCCCCTTTTTTAGTCTAAGAGGATCTAGGAAATGAAAATAACATTAACAAAAGCAGCATTGTTTGCAGGGGCCTGTTTTGCCAGGAGAAGGCATAGCTATCTGTATCTCGCTGTCAGAAAGATGCTATTAGATGATTTGAGCATCATCCAGTGTGGGAACAGTCTGCTGGGGTGGAGCTGGAGCAGAGAGTGAGGTGGGGATATGGAGTAGAAGGGAAAAGGGAACAAAGTGAGAGTTTATTTCTGTGTTTGTGAGACGTATCTTTGTTAGTTCAATTTATATAAAATGCTTACTTTGTCTAGATTTATGAGCAAATGGTATCCTAATAGAAGCCACAGCTGAAGAAATCGTCTTGATGCTTCTACAGGCAGGTCTTTGGATTTCTCTCCGAAAGTAACCTCCCCCTCACCTCACCAAAGCAGCTGCAGATGACAGCAACATCCAGGCTCTCACTGATGCTGTTTCCCAGGCTGCCTCTCTGCTTTGACCTTATTCCTAGCCCTGCTGTGCCAAGCCACCCTAGTCTGCAGAGATGCAGGTCTCCTAAAAACTCAGAAAAGGCTGCCTTCCCTTACCCCAGGCATGCAAAAAAGCCTTAATTCCAGGCTCTTGACAAATTATGATTAAAAGATAAGTTCAGGGTCTCCTAAGGTACTCTCCACTGTCCCTTTTGCCTGCACACTGTCCATAATGCACATCCATGGTGGACACCCTCCTTTGGACAATCAGTTCTTTGGGGAAAGGACTGTGTTTTTAGCTATTTCTATGAAGTACTTGTCACATAGTAGCAACAGAGGTGTTTTAGCATGGCATTGGCTTTTGGTGACAAATACCTTCACCGGCACCTGAAACCACATGTGCCCTATGCATCTGAGCTATGCTTATCTCTATTTTAGCTGCCTCTTACGTCTAATGAGAATACAGATGGTTCAGATGAACTGAAATATTAAAATAATCTTCAGAAAGTGTAGATAAAGCAGAGGCATGTGCTTCCATGGGTATATCATACTGATTATTTGCATCATGGTTCCACATAAAGAAATCCAGAATAAAAGGTCTAGGCACAGAGACAAGGCTGTTTTTAGCACTGGTGATTGAGGAATGAACCTATGGTGAGTTCAAATTGTGTTTAAATTGTTACACATTCATGGATAACCCACTGACTCCCATAATCCATTCAGTCTGAAAAGAAAGGTAGGGTAGAAAATGTCCTTTTGCACTATAAACTTTCTTCAAAAGGATTGTTTAATGCCCAGATACCAAGCATGCAAATGAGATAACAAGACAGATACTGATGTGCTTTTGGGGTGTGTGTGTTTGTTTTCATCTAACCCTCTGGCATCAAGAGCTGAGCAAATAACAGAGTCGGTACAGCGAGTTGCAGGGCTTTTCCTTGTGCAAGTAACAATCATTTACTGGCAATGTCTGATGCTTTATCTCATGTTTGCTGAAGTGGGTGAAACCAAGAGGAAAATTGCTGCAGTCGCTGGGAGAGCTTTGTTAGTGTTCACTCATGATTCTACGTATAGGCATCCTGGCTGTAGCTAGATAACATTATAGCTTTCTCCTTCATAGAAGGCATGAACTTCATGACTCTAATTTAGGAACTTAAATTTTGATTTGATAATGCACAAGGTAAAATTGGCCCTAGTTTACTTGCCCAAGGTGGTGTTGATTCTGTAATATAGGTGTCCATAAAGCTTGCTTTATCAATACAGCTTAAGTGGATACAACTTACCAGCTAGATAGGGATAACTATGCCAGCACAATGGCAGGGATGCAGACATACTGACCTTGAAGGTGTCACCTTTCCATAAAAGTTGCTGTAAATTGAAGTTGGAGAGTACCTTCCCTTTGACTCCAGGTCTGCAGGAACCCAGTCTACAATCCTTTCTCTGATTGCAGACATCCTCTGTTTGGCAGTGATTTGTAATGTGATTATAATGTATATTTACACACACACCCTCTTAGCGCTAGCTGCCTAGCTAAGCTAGGAAACACTGCTGAAATAATAAAAGAAATCAATTGCCTTCCTGCTTGAAGGTTAATGCCATGTGGTGAGTGAAAGACTTTCAAAAATTGTTTTATTAAGGGAATAAATGGGAATCAGGAGGTGTTTTAATGTCAGTGATTTCACAAAAAAAAAAGTATTTTTTTTCTTTTTTTGCTTTAGAACAAATCCCTATTAAGAACAACATATTTTTGTGAAGATCTCCTCACAGGAAAACAGAGAAATAAATCTTCACCCACCAGTGCTCAGGCAGGAGCTGACTGGGACTCAAGAACTAAGGATTTCTGATGGAGGTCAATCAGGAAAGATGAAGAGCAAGAGGTGAAGAAAAAAGAAAAGAAAAAAAACCACAACAAAATTAATTAAATGAAACAGCCAGGTGTTGTGGTGAGTGGGCATGTATTTCTGGGGCACATGGGGCTTAGAAATTCAGAAGACGCTGGTTTGCAGATTCATCTTCTTCTTTGATGATAGGGTGGCATTTGCGTTAGTGGGGAAATGGACACGCAGAGTTTTTCCAGTGTTACTGCTCCTTGGGTGAGGAGGCAGCAGCTCAAATCCATGGCAGGACAGCTTCAGCACTAAGACCTGGAGCATAGAGGCCACCAAAACCAATTAGGTGCTAGACTGGCTCAGGAGCAGCAATGGGAGTTTTTGTAGCCCAGGGTGAATTCTGGGCCCAGTGGTGGTGGGACCCTGGCTATCTTTTGTGTTCATGTGAGGAGAGATGACTGGTGAGGGTGACATCCTGGGACCTCTGTTGAGCTTCCCAATATGCCAAGGACACCTCCATGACAGTGCCAGGTTATATGGGGGCAGTTCTGCAAAATAAAGAAATGATCACGGGGATTTTCAAAGTCACTCAGATGGGTTTGACTCATTGTTTCCTCAGCTTTCAGCAGGATTTAGGTACTTCATTCTTCCTCAAGAAATGCTTCCCTACCCTTAAAATATGCCCATTGTGTTTTCTGGGCTAGAGTCAGGCCATCTAAATTAAGGGACATAAATTAGTGTAGTAGCTCTAGGTTACCCTCAGAAGGCCGCTGAGGTCTTGGTGTCCTCCTTTCTGCACTGACTGCAGGAGATATCTAAGCTAGTTAGACTCATCTGCCATCTAGGCTGTCTGTGCAAAGCTAGGCAGGAAGAACTTGGACCTCTTTTTTCTGTAAAATTACATCACTGCACCTTCCAAAGACACAATAATGGTCTACAAGATGAAGTGTTGAGGTCCTGGGGTGATGGAGACTGCAAAAACACGCAAGGTGAAATCGCTGTTTAGGACTGAGTTGGCTGAACCCACTTTTCCTCATCTCCTAAGCTGCCTGCTATGCCACTGTGTCAGCATCCTCAATGCTTTTTGACATGGACAGGGTCCTCAATGCTTTTTGACACCAAAGGGTTTTCTGTGGCACTTTGCAGGATCCAGCTGCTGAGTTCCTAGCCGCTGTAGGGACAAGGATTATGGATTTAATACACCCGCATGCTTACCCCCGTGTAAATCAGAAGCAACTCCACTGATTTCTTTGGCATCAAGCCAATCCGACTCCTAATGGAGCCATTCATAAGAATCCCACTAACTTTCCATGGGGGAGTGTGGATACGGCCCTTGCCTTGGGAGGTCGCAGCCAGCCCCGTGGGGTTATCCTGTGAACAGGAGGGAAGAATCAGCCCTCAGGCCTTTCCTTTCTAATTCTGAGCATGCTGCCAGTGCTTAACTGCGTTAATAATTAACCGGCCAGCCTGGAATTCCCTTCTCAATCTGCATGGCAGTCACCACTGAGAAAAAAAGGGCTGCAGAAATGTAGGAGACCTGAGCTGGCTGCCCACGGGTTTGTCTAAGAGCACACAGTACAATCTGTGGGATCTAAACAACGGGGGAGACTAATTTCCTGAAGAAAGCTGCAGGAAATCTTCTCCTCATGACAAATTTTCTGTTGCAGGTGAGAAAAAGGGGAAGTTTTCAAAACAACTGCATATTTGGATTTTATACTCTACACACAAATTAACCTCTTTGAATAGGGTCACCCCGTTGTTGTTGTTATTATTTTTAGATACATAGTTAAAGTTATGGTTAGCTTTATCCCCTCCTGTGTTATTGTTGTTATACCACATATTAATGTAGTGCTTCTGTAGCTGGGAGAAGTATGGTTGAATTACAGTAACACACTACAAGCAGGAGGAAAGTGCTGTGGTTTGGCTGGTCCACTACTAGATATACACCAGCACATCTGGACAGGAGATCATGTGACAAGTAGGAAAGCCAGAAACATATCCTGGATACTATAAAAAATGGGTTCTGTTAAATTAAAAAGGCTTTAAATATTGGCTCAGCTGGTTTCTGTATAGCATTTTTAGTAGTTTTGGAATGTGTTGCAAGATTTGTGATCATCGAGAACTTGATTAAATATTGCAAATCCATTGTGTTGCTAGTTTGTTCTCATGAGCTCCGTGTTTCTTGCCAGTTCCCCTGTACTCTTGTAACACAAGCCATGACTTCTGATTCTGGATGAGAACTTTGTGTCCTCAGAACAACTTCTGTGGAAAAAAAAGAAAAAAAAAGAAAAGAAAAAAGAAAATAAAAGAAACCAAACACACACACCACCAACACAAAATCTCTGCTTTTGCATAACATTTTAGACATTTCCAAGGCTATAGCAGGTTTTCAACTGCTGTAGGATACTAGACATGACTCCCTCTGGTTAAAAGCCAGTCTGTTGACTCATAGAAATTTTAATCCTCAGCCAGACCAGTTGCTAAATTTCACTCATGTCTATTCACGACCTGCTATGAAGTGCTGTTCTGCAAACACAGCTTCATGGCTGTACATGCCATCCTACTTTCTTCCTGAATGACCTGAATATCCTGGATAGTCTTTGGTTCAGGTCTGGACACAGGTCATGATCTTCTTCCTTTCTTGCACATGTAAGCAACAGTCTTACTGAAACAGATTGTTATTCTCCAAGGAGCAACGTACCAGCAATATTATTGAATTATTGCTGTGGCATCACAAAGAAAACCATCATAATATCATGTAAATAAAGGGCTGGAAGGGAACTTAAGTGATCATTGTATCCAAATTCATGCTCTGGTATTAGGTTGTAACCTGTGTAGAAGAAAAATAGGAAACACAGGAGCAGACCGCTTGGCTAAAGCATGAGCTCTTGGTAGACCTCAAGCACAAGAAGCATACAGGGAGTGGACATGAGGGCAGATTACTAAAATGAGCATACGAGAAGAGCAGAAACTTGTTAGGAATAAAGTCAGAGAGGTCAAAACACAAAATGGGATTAAATTAGCAATAAACATACAGTGTATTAAGAAATTATTCTATAGCTACATCAGCAGTAAGAAAAGAACCAAGGAAAGTTGGCCTGTTACCCAACAGAGAGGAAGAAATATTGTGAGATGATGCTGACACAAAGATACACTTAACACCTTTTGAGTAAGTTTTTGTTTAAAGGTCTAAGATGATCAACACCATGAACAATGAGGAGTTCAATGACTTATTTATTCTCAGATTGGTTGAGACTGATAAATTCCAGCCTAGGACACTGAGAGTATAATTCCACTTCCCTTGAGTTTGAATGCACTTTTATAGAGGTTCTCCTAATCAGCTCCATTTACCGTGCTCTGGTTTGCTTTCCAGACAGGCTTAGACTTCACAATGAAACTAAACAGGAAGACAGACTTTGGGAGTGTTAATTAGTAGTTGCTAATGGGCATAAAGTCCCTGGAACCAAAGCAGAGCTAGCCTGAGGGAAAACCCAAACAAGCAGAGTGTAGTCGTTGGGACTAACTGTTTCTTACTACTGATCCACTCCTATTGCACCACAATGCTTGCACAAACAGACGTAGCCTGAAAGAGAAGGGTAAAGCAGTCTTACAAATATTATCAATTATCTTTGACAAGCCTTTGGTGGAAAGGTGAAAAACTGAAATTGGAAATAACGCCCATTATAAAAAGAAGAGAATAGAGAAGCCAAGGAACCGTAGGCCAGTCAGTTTACATTTTAGCCCCAGAAAAATTCTGGAATGAGCAAGTGAACAAATTATTACACCTGGAAAATAATAAGGACATGAGTAGCAGCCAGTAAGGATTTGCCAAGAAAAAAACAATCTAGTATTCTTTCAAAACAGGAAAACAGGTCTTTTTGATGGGGGAAAGTTGAAGTGTTTCATAATCAATGTTGTTTCGCTTGCCATTCTCATAAGCAAACTAAAGACATAGTCCAGGTAAAATTACTTTAGGTGTAAAATTGACCAAATTATTATATACATTGAGTAGGTAGGAATTTGCCAAAATCAGAAGATATAACTTGTCAAGAGATTTCCACAGAGGTCAGTCCAGACCATGAAATGGATAGTAGATACATTAAATTTGCAGAGGGCACAAGGCTGGAAGAGCCTGCAAAAGACTTCTTGAAAGAACATTCATCACCAGCATTACATTGCCCTTGTCCTCTGCTGGGAATGACCACCCCAGAAAACACCTGGGGAGCACTCCTCCACTTGCTCCCACCACTCTCATTTAGCACAAACTAGAGATTCGGTAAGTCTTGTTTTTCTCCAGCCTCAGGATGGTGCCAGAGAAGACCTCACAGTCCACAGATAGCTGCCAAGGGAGAGTCGTGACTCAACCATCCTGAAACCCTAACCCCATTCGCATGAGTACTTACGTCACAGTGAAGTCCTGGGTCAATAAGCTTACATAATTTTTTTCTGATTCACAGAGAATTCAGTCCTGCTCTCATTAAATCAACAGCAGAGTTCCTGAGGGCTGTGAATGGCCAAGGTGCCAGCTGAAAAAGACAAGGACTGGTGATGCTCTGTTTTATTTCTTGATGGTCTTGTTTGAAATGCAATGAGTGGGGCAGGGAAGGACATGCTGAACAATGCATCTATCAAGAGGTTCCTACCTACAGGGTATGTGAGACATTACTGTTACACACTCCTTTGGGGAACCATCTCACACAGTGTGTACTTTATGGTTTCTTTTAGAGAAGCTTATGGGAATCATTGAGCTCCATGTATTAGTCACCAAAATGATTAATAAGGACCTAAAGGTTCACATGCACATACTTCCATGTTAATGAAGCCCTCATGCTTTATGCATGAAGCAGAACACAAAGCTCCGGAAATAGTTCTCCTCAATGTTCTTTCCAATGCTCCCATTTTTTATGCTGTATTAGACATTGATTTATTTGAAATCAGCATAAAATATGTACCAGCTCAATAAACCCCAAAGAGGTTCTCAGACTTTCTTGAGTGTCCTCATCAGGCAATAAATCACAGAAGCAATAAAGTATGTTAAATAGCTTAACCAATCATGAAGTGCAGAGCCATCAAATGACTCATTTAAATACTTGTAGGACATTAACCAAATAAGAGATACTGGAGTCTTTAAATATGTATTTCTTTCTCACACTTATACAATAAGTATGGAGAGACTGCAGTGGAATTCTGGGCCATACATAAAAAATTTATAACAAAAAATCTTTTTCTTATCTTTGTAAATGAGAACTGCTATATGCTATATTTACTTAGCATACATCTACTTAAAGTACTTCACATTGAACTATAGTATTTGAAAGCTTAAAAACCTTCACTATATTTATCTTTGCTATAACCTATAGAGAAAAGGAGGTAACCTTTTCACCTTCTTAAAATAGGGGAATTACAGGACAGAGAGACTGAGTGTTAGATCAATAAAGGAGCCACCATAAACAATTTTTAGGGTCTACAGACTAAACTTAGATCCTTGTGAGCCTTAGCATTAATCTAACATTAGAAAGACATATATTCCATTCAGAAATGTAGATTCTTACATTTCAGCCGTGGGAAGCCAGGATGGGAGCCAGTTTGCATGTTGACACACCTAGATCTTGTCAACTGAATCACTCTAAGGACCTCACTGACTCTGCTAGCTAGATCTCCATCAACTATACCTGGAGTTTAGAGATCAGCTTGCAGGTGGTCATCTACATTTACATGTCTTAATCTGAACTTGTATCACATCCCAGCAGACACCGTACCTTCTACAACATCGTCCAGGTCTTTGGGCTATGAACTGGATTCATGGGGCAGCCTAAGACCTGCATCTCGCCCAGGTGAGTGACTCCCTCTGTTTTACAGCTTTCTCAGGGGAGCCAGCATCACCATAGCCCATCTGCAGGAGAAAGGATAGTGTCCAGAGCTGTGACTTTATGGGAGCCTTTGAAGGGCTATTTCTCATGGGAGAAAGAAGTAAGGCTGAAGTTCTGCCTCTCAGTGTGGCTGTTTAGGGCCTAGTGCCATTTTACATAGTCTGAAATGGGAATCCAAAGCTGAAACACGCCCATTTGCTGCAGAAAATGTCTACAGGATATTCAGACATAGAGTTTCTCACTCTTGCTCTCCCTTAGGTTTATTACTCTCCTTGTTAGATATATAATATACTTAAGTAATATATAATACAAATATTTCTCATGCCTATGTTATATGTGTGTCTATTAAAGGAAAATAAACCATATATATTCCTGTGCATATATGGGGCCAGAACTGGCAAGCAGGTGTTGCAAGTGCATATACTAACCACTAGACAAGATCATCTCCCTCCTGCCTTCCTGCTCCTGGATTCCTGAATTTCCTCTGCCTGGAGAGCCAGTTAGCTCATTGCAGACATGAGTCAGAGAATGAGCCTAACACTGGCACTCATGATCAGAGTTCAGGTCTGAGAGCAAATCTGAGGTATGAGCTAACATGACAGTGTAGATGTACTCAGGGAAGAGGATGGCTCAGCAGATATACAGCACTCTGCAGGAAAAAGAAAAAGAGTCTGGGTTGAAAGCCAAGGAGAGAATTCAGATGTGGCACTTTTCACACTAACCCTGAGAGCACCAACCCAGGAGTAACTATATTAAAGGGGACCCTCCCCCATCATTTCTCTGATAGAGCAATGGTAAAGCTCATGATAAGCAGGTGAAAAGAGAGGATTTTTACTAATGTGCCCACTCATTGTCCCACAGACTGTTCAGCAGAGAATTTTTTGAGGTAGAGGCTATAGCCTCTAGTACAGCTATTATTCCTGATTTTTTGAATCTCACCTTAAGCCCGTTAACACCTCTGGCTTCTGTACAAGCCTGCAACAATGATTTTCCCCACTTAATTACATTTTTGATTAAAAAATACTTCTTTTTGATCTAAACCTGCAGACCGATGATTTCCTATGGTGTTTTCCACTTCCCATCTTCTACAAAATGGAAAGCAATTGTTTCCTGTTTGCTTTTTCCATAACACTCCATTACTACAAGCCTCTCTCAGCTGTCTCTTTTTCAGTCTCTCTTCTTTATAGCTACCGTATCATACATACATCTGATAGTCATTGATCACTATTCTCTTTGCCTTTCCTGATCTCCCCTTTTTTTCTGTTGAGATAAGGTGACCAGATCTGCAGTTTTCAAGAAATGAGCCCAAGACACATGCATATAGTTACATAGTGCTATATTGTGCTTTATAGTTTAGTCTTTGCTAACAAGTTTTCTCTCTCTGTTTGCTTTTTAGACTGCTGATACCTGTGTTCTTATTTTCAAAGAGCTGCAGTGACTCCAAATTATCTTTCCTGAGTTGTCAATAGATCGCTTAGAGCCTCTCATTGTTTATGAACACTAAGAGCTATTTTTTTTTTTTCATCAGGTGCCTTCCTTCACCTTTGAAAATCATATTTTCAGATATGGAACTTAAACCTCCTCCTTATGTAATAATTTATTTGCTTATTGCAGAAGCAGGGTGCTTGGTTGGAAGCTCACCAGAACACATTTTGTATCCTGTGACTTTAGGAGTGCTGTGTTGGTAATAAGAGAGCTGTAACACCTAGCTTGAACTAACCACTATGTTGGAAAACTACCTAATGAGTACAGGGTACATTCAACTGATGAGAAGATATGCTGGCACATGGGATGGAAGGGGGTAGTCATGTGTGACAAGATGGAGACATGTTGGGGTAGAATCATAGAATATCTCGAGTTGGAAGGGACCCATAAGGAACAATTAGCAGATTAGCAGTAGCAGATCCTGAGCACAAATCCAAGTTTGGTTAAAAATGCCCAGGAAGGGAGATGGAGGGATGTCATGTGGTGACCTTCTAGTCTGTTCCTTACCTTGTACTCATCCCTGTTGCCCCCCAAACCAGTGCTTCTTCTGTTTTCTTCCCACAAAGCAAAGCCCCCTGCCCTTTCACAGCCACCCGCAGGCAGCTGTACCGTCACTCCCTGACAACCCTCACCCTGCCTAAATGACCTCTCATCTGAATCTCCCAGCTGCTCATCCCCTTCAAACTCAAGAGAGGTGTTCTTTCATAGGATCTGATCAAAATTCAGTACAGCCATGATTTGCTTGCATGTAAGTAAGGTGGTTGCTATATCCATTAATGTACACTTGCCCATCAACACTTTTCCCTAGACCCTCTGACCTCAGTTACTCCCTTCCCAGCCCTGCTCCTGCCCAAGAGCTGCCCCTGAACTTTTTGATGGGTTTGAAGTCATGTGCCCTACCCCCAAACTGTCAATGTCCCTTTCTCCTCACCCCCAGGTCCTGAGGCACTGTGACTGATGAAACCATACCTCTTGCCCTGGATCTCTCTGTAGAAACAAAATCCCCCTTCTATTCCTTGTGATGGTTTGGAAAGCATAGTCATGACCACTTTTATCAAAAATCCTTCTGGAAGAGATAAATGTAGGAGAAAAAAAGGAACGTGTCTGAAAGTAGGTCTACAGGAACTTCAGGACCAATGCCTTGGCTGCCAGAGAGGCTCATCACCTGATAAGACCAATGGTAGTGTCTCGCAGTGCAGAAAAAAAGAAACTTGGACCCTAGGCTCTGCTCTTGACTAGCTCCCAAATTATAGTAGGACCTTGGCCAAATTCCAACTCTGTGTTGTAGGTGGGCTGGTTAAAAGTTAGGATTAGGTACCTACTGAGGGGTTCTTTCAGTTGGCCTAGATGATCATTGTAGGCCCCTTCCAACTGAACTATTCTATTCTATTCTATTCTATTCTATTCTATTCTATTCTATTCTATTCTAAATGCTCCATGAAAGGATGAAGGCTTGATCCAAATTCTCTGAAAATCAGTAGTCACTTCAGCACCAATTCCAGTCATGTTGGCAAACCTCAACAGGCAAAGCAGTGTTACTAATTCTTAGCTTGGGGAAAATTTTCTTGGCATTCACCATTCTTCTGTCCTTCCAACTGCCTCTGAAGTTGTTGGCTGAAGAATTATTTTCTTCCAGACACAGTTTTCTTTCTGTGTGTATGAGTGTACATGCTTGTGTGTGTAGGGAACAGGGTGAGTTATTGTGGCTTGACTTCTTAGCCAGATTACCAGCTCCATTTGCACAATCACCAAACATGTTTCCACAGGATTATACAATGCACCGGTCATTCCAACTTCAGCTGCAATATTTGGCATGTGGATGGTTGACTGCTCCTGCTCCCTAACCCTCCCAGAGACTGGCTGCACTCCACTGAAGTCAGTGGAATTGCAATAAAATAGAATCAATGTTGTGGAGCAAAAGAACCAAGCCCATCTGACAATATTTCTTTAGCAGCCCACTCATTTGGTACATTTCAGATTCTGGCAAGTGGTATCCTATAGATGGATTCATTACTACCATGATGTGACAAGCCAATATCCACTTCTGTCACATTCTCAATAGCAGCAGTGGGACTTGACGTCTATTTGTTTTTATTTTTGACCTTATGTATCTAGTTTTGTATGACAACAAGCCCAGAGGAAAAGAAAAATCTGTAGTTAACCTAAGTATTAACTAGCCAAAATACAGATATACACATGCACACACACCACACACCCAAAAACATAAAACCCAAACCCTGCTCAAACCACCATGTTGCTGCAACAGACGAGATTTGCCATGTACTCAAACCTCTGGGCATGAAAAAGAGCACAGGAGAACCCATTCCAAGCCAGGAGAGTGTGGGCTCCTGTCTCCTCTCCACACAGCCCTCATGTGATGGCAAGAAAATGAATGTAATAGTACGGAGGGGTTTCAGCTGAGCAAACAACCAGTGCTTCAACATGGCTTTGTTTTATTTACCAGTGCCAGGGCATTTTTCAAAAGGACTTCAAAACAGTAGGATGAGCCTCAGGTCAATGTAGCTGATTTCTGGTAGATATTTTTTTTCTCTCCCCTTTCCAGGGGAGGAGCTGCAGAGGGAGCCAGTGACAAAGAGCCAAGGTCTGTAAGGTATTCCCAAGAGCATGTAACAAATGTAGGAAACCATGAAGGGGAAGACTATAAATCAGGACCCAAAAGGATGCACTGTCCACAGCAGCAGCTCTGAACCTTCAATGAGACATTTTTCGAGCAAGTTTTTGGAATTTTGGTGGGCTCTGACCTGCAGTTTTCACTTCCAAAATAACTTGACTTTTCTAAAGTGGTAATTTCATTTTCATGATAATGCTAAACTCAAGCCACATGTGCTTTAATTTAAAGCAGGACTCAGGCAGTGGGCCCTGCCAAGAAACAGTAGAGAAACATGCTTATTCTACTAGTTTGCTTGAGGCATTCAGCATTTTTGAATGCCTAGGCAGAAATATAGTTTTTAAATAAGCCAATCCCAGAGAGAGAGAGAGAGTGGAAGAGAGAGAGCAGAAGAGGGAGGGAAGGATAGAAGAAGGTTGCAGTACATTTTTGCATTAAGCTTTTGTTGCATTGGTTGGTTAAATAAGAACTGATGAACTGGCAACAGAGCAAATATTATTTATTGCCTTCACTGGCTATTTTTTTTCGACAGCAAAGGTGTTGTCCAGACCCATTCTCTTTTTCAGACACAACCTGGCATGTTAGACTTCACCATGGCAAAAGCTATTAGATTGCTTTAAATATATACTTGGTTGCACAGCTCTTTCTACTAATTAAATCCCAGGGAGATGTGTTTACAGTCCTTTTGGCAGAATTTTTAGGATTATTTTAAACTTTCCTGGGAAGCCCACGAAAGCAACCTTGTCTTTTTATTTAGTGAGAGGAAAAGAGAGATACAGAAAAAAAGGAGACATGAGACAGGAATGAGTGGACAGAGAGGAAGAGATTTTTTTTCCTCTCCTCCAGGAAAGCCAGAGGACCATGCTCTTGGATTTGGGGCATTTTGCATCAGGTGAGAAGCCAGCTTCTTCCACCCATTGAAGTGCCTTCTGACTGCTTGTATCTGTCATTAGAAAATAAAATCTGGCCACAGTTCTCAAACCACATCTCTAAGGCAGGAAAGTGTTATCTTCCTTGTGGACCAAATTATACAGCCATGGGTGGTTAAAATCAAAGGTTGCAGGGTCAAGTCTTGATTTTGAGTGGCTTTTGCTGGACCTGCAGAGGCTTGATGCTTTTATTTGTCAGGTCACTCTAATTTCAGATGTTCACAAAACAGATGTAGGTGCTTGACAAGAGGCACCAGTGGTTGCAAAAAAAAAAAAAAAAAAAAAAATCATTGATTGCCTACTAGTGAAAACATTTTATTTCATTGGCTTCCAAACACTTACACTAGTGATGCTCTTGACTTCTGCCTCTTGAAGATTTTCTTCATCTAAATGTGCACAGTTAATAATTGCAAGAGTTGGGAGCAGCAACGTCCACTTCTTTGTTGCACCTGTAAGACCACAGCTGAGCCAGCTGTCCGTATCTACCACCATAGTGGCTTGGAATTATGTATATGATACAGCTAAATTGTAGCCAGAGATCTATGTTATCAGATATTGTCCAAATTTGCTCATTTTAAGCAGTCCCGTTCCGATCATGTGTGTCTGACACTTCCCTCCCGTGACACACGTGTGGGGAATTAATGCTTCAGTCAGGCTTTCCTTCTCTGCTTCCTTCAGCTCTGTCCCCAGATGTCCCTGATGGTCAAATCCTGAGCTTTCTGCTCAGTGTCACAGTGCCAGGCCCCTACAAGTGTCCCCAAACTGCAACCCAGCCATTTCCAGCCAGGAAATCTTCCCTGTGTGTCAACTTCACAGTGCAGCATCAATTTTCTGTTTCCATCGCGTCAGACCATGTCTGAAGCTGGAAGTGGGATCAGCATGAAGGATGCAGCTGCATTCAGGCAAAAACCCTGACAGACTCCAGGTGCCTGCTGTCATAATTAAATAAAAACACCCTCATAGGTAAAAACCCAGTGATCCACATTGGTCTACTCAGGACAAGTTTTTTAAATCCCTTGAAATAATAACCCATGTTCTCAAATAAAGTGTAGGTTTTGATCTTAAAGAAAATAGAAGGTGTTTTAACAAAGAATTTCTAATTTTGAAAGGCTGACAGTTGCCTTTCAAACAATTCTTCCCTGGCCCTGGAACAAGCAGCCCTAAGACTGGTTTTTTACGGTGAAATATCTTCAGTAAGAAGTATTTAGAAAAGGAACCACAATGCCTCAAGACAGACATGATTCAATGATTTCCCAAAACAGGGATTTTAAATAAATACTGCATTACATCTTTCTGGTTTTGTTTTGTTTTTGTAAGCCATCAGTAACATACATGTAGCAGTTTCCAGGAAGGATGTGCAGGTAGTGAATTATCCATAAGAAATGACCAGGGGCTGAAAGCTCAAAGCTTCCCTCTTTCACTGAATTACCTGGCTGGCAGGCTGTAACAAACATACATGCCACCCACACACTGTTTTAAAAGAGCATTATTAAGGTTGCAAATCAATTCTTAACTCAAAAATGAACCTTAAATCATTTCCCTTCTATGTATGAATTATATGTCTTTAATTAAATGAACACCTAGTATATTTTCCAGTACCACATTTAGAATGGCTGGTGCTCTCCTAATTCAATATTTTGTTCTCTGCTTATTATCTGAAGTGTGACCCCAGGCCTTATTTACAGTACAAATCTCATTCTGAAAGCAGAATTATTAATTGCCTTGTGGCTTCTCCTGTGGGGTTCACCACTGCAGGATTTGAGGGCTTCACAAACATTCACTCATCAATCTTCCCAAAATAGAGAGAAGTGGGTGCTGTCATCCCCGTTGGTCTGTTGGAGAAGCAAGGCACAGGGAGACTGATGAAAAGTGAGATCTAGGGGGGACACAGTATGAGACACATGACCTGATCTTGCATGCTGAGTTTGGCTGCAGTTGGGGATTATAGCTGCTTTTGCAAGTCAGGATCTATGATCTTATCAGATATCTAGAAGATGAGAAAAACACAGTTAATGACTTGTGGGAAAAATTTGGTTTCAGTGACCAAAGGTGGGCTTAACAGACACCAGGATAAAAGTGAATCCAACTCAACTAATTTATTCAAGAGACCATGCTTTCTTTTCCTGCAACCTTCATTTTCTATTTTTTCTTACCCTTCCCACGCTTTGAAAGCACTGAGATAGCAGTACTGAAAATAAGTCGCCTTCATTCAGAACGTCGGTTCCCAAAGCAGAGCCTCATTGCATTGAATGAGGCAGGGTAACTGGGAAATGAAGGAAGTCATCGAGTCATTAAAATCTGCGTGAACACTACTTAGATAAAAGAAACCAAACTGAAGTTGCACAAGGACTCTTAAGTTTGGTGATACCTAACCTTTGCATCTTCCTGCAGTTAACATTTTTTTGGTTCATTTCCTAGGTTTTTAAGAAGGCAGCCTGAAAAAGTAGACTTTCCCACAGGAGTTACGGTCCTGGCACCCACATGGGCCATCAGGAGGGCTGGAGCCTCTGTATCACCCCTCGGACTTCTGCCACTTGAGATAACAGAATAATTGGGCAGAGAGAAGCTTTGGGGAGGTTGCCTAATGTCTTAAAACTGTGTGAATTGTGGTTTTGCAAAAGCCTGAAACTTTGCCAATTCTGGGCAGATTCTCACGGGGAATGCGAAAGACTCATCCTATCCATAGCAGCCAGCCAGCTGTAAAATTTGAGGTTCCCATTAGAAATCAAAGGAAGTGTCCCCAGAATTTAAAACCAAAAATTAATTTAGCCTTCTTCTTGGAAATGGACAACCATTTCATGCTAAATTTCTCCCCTCCAAAAAGGAAAAAAAAAAAAAAAATCAGTTATAAACTAGCAACCAATACGGAAAATTCCAGTCCCAACACAGAATCTTGGGAAAGTCACAACAAACTGAAAATTAGAGTATTTCAATAGTATTTGTTGGGCAATCTTAAAAGTTATTGTGACAAAGGATGTTTATATGTTTTTCTTTCACTTGGAGCCAGGACATAATCTTAGAGATGACATGTCACAAGAAGTTACCTTTTGCATATGCTTTGTTACATTTCGCTTGCAGCAATGCAGGTGAATCAGAAAAAGTGATCCATTTACCAGGTGGCTTAGTATCTCTGGCTTTGTAGTACTTTGACTGCTCTGCTTAAATTGGTGATAGGAATATATGTAATGAAAAACCTCAGATCATTACTACATCTATTCCCACCCCCACTCCTACTCCTGGATGAGACCTTGAGTCAGCCAATTCCTTTATAGTATCTAGATAATTGGCCTAATTTTCAGAGGTGTGAAAAGATTACGTATCCCTCATGTTTGACTAGCACAACTGGAAAAATGCACATATTTGCTGCCCAAATAGGAACTCAGTTGCTGAACTGGAAACCCCGTGACTGAAAATGTCTGACCTGGCTCTTGAAGTGTTCAAGGCATTATCTCGTCTAAGTTGTACAAAAGCCAATGAGAAATTTGACTACTCTGATGTACAGTCTGCCGACTGAACTGTCTCTTGGCCAGATAGCTCTATGGTAGGTCAGGAACTAATTTATTGTTGGTGGTTGCCACTAGGATTCCTTCTAAAGAGCAAATGTCACCTGCTGTAGGACACAGAGGAAGGATCAGTCCATGCACACCGAGGCAGTGCACCTCCCTGATCCCAGAGGCTACTTGCCAAAATCACCATACAAATGAGGCTTGCCCTACACAAAGCACATAGAACAGGGAGCAGAGGAGTGCCAGGAGGTATTCACAGGTGGAAAAGGTTAACGTCTCCCTGTGGGGTCCTATTACTCATTTCTGAACATGGTGCTCAATCCTAGCACAGTCTGGGATGCCCGTGCTACATGGCTTCCTCAGCAGCTAGAGGGGTGGCTTTCCCAGTAGGTCCCAACCTGTGTGCAGTGCCAGCATGGGAGTCAAATATGAACAGCTTTGGAGCAAGTAGCTGGAGAGCCCCAGGTTGACCATTTGGATACTATTTTCATTTACATTCTTCTCATATGCCAGCTAATTAGTATTTGATGTGTAAAGCATGGTGTTGGCTGCAGTTTTTATAACTGGTAATCGGGTGGGGTTCAGACAGCATTTTTTATTGAAATTGTTCGGTATTTTTTGACAGAAATAACAATTTGTTACAAAATCCCCCCCTTTTTTTTTATCTCAGTGGAAAATAAGAAGCTCTCAAATCCAGGTTAAACACATGAAGTGTTCTGAATATTTTCCCCAAGGTGCAGTTTGCCAAACTGTTTGAATTTTGAGCAGTAATGGGTTTTTTCCCCTACATTTTCAAATTGTCAGCAAAACAAAAAAAAATTGATTTTCCCGAGTACTAGCTGGAAGATCATTTAGACAGATGCTCTGTCAACAACATCCATAGAATTTAGCCCCTAGGGTGTTGTATCTGTGTTTCTCAAACTCTACTCTATCATAGCTTGCCATATCCTTTGGAAAAACTGTAGGTAGACCATTGAATTAATCAGGTTTACTTGATTTTTGCCCACTGGAACTGGAATAAACAAAACAAATGCTAATGTCTAAACCAGAACAACTGCATGTCTCTCTGATGAATTAGGAAAGCCAAGAAGTATGTAATTTTTTTAAAGCAAGAACAATGGAGAGCTGACATTGCAAAAGGCCTGATAAATGATACTATATTGTTTTCTTTTTAGTGCTTTCCACTGTTGCCCACTTGTTTCAAGCCCAAAAGATCAGCTCCAGAAAAGGAAATCTTGATTTTAGGGAATGCAACAACTCCCAGTCAAGCTCGATGATTTATTTGTTCACTCCATCATCAAAACCGCTCAATCTGGATGCCATGTTCTGTGAAGAGCCTTACCAGACATGTTAGGTTATTTGTGAGGAGACTCATTCATGGTAGTAAAAAGCAAACTTGTGCTAGTAGTGGAATATTTAGGTCACCTAGGAATCCAACAATTTATTTCCCGGTCATCTGAATTGGATATGCTCTTGCAATGTGATGGAATAAAAAAGGAGACCACTAGTTTGATACATGGTCAGAAGCAACCAATAAAATAGTCTATTTTTCCTCCCTCTGAAACACTTGCAATTTTAGCTCTGTAAAGGTTAAATAATTGGTTTAACCTGATCCCTCTATGACTCTCCTCTACCTTGTGGGAAAACTCCTGTAAGCTTATTGTAAACATAATTATGCTGTGTGGGCTTTTCATTAATCTAGCAAAAAACCACAAGATGACATGCATCAGACTATTTTTTTCACTTTCTGGAACTTGCCTCTACATGCAGTTGCTGCAAGATTCTTATTTGTATAGTCTGAGCTTTTTTGCAAATGTACTGTGAACTAAATCTCTGTTTTTTACATTCTGAGAATTAAACAGGAGGTGTCCCAGGGTTACTAATAAGGAGTTTAAGGCAGACCCAGTTCTTTAGCTATTGTGTGTCAGGCAGAAATCTCTCACCCTCCTGTTCTTGGGCTTTGGTGGCAAGTCAAGCAGCAAAGTATTACTTGAGAAAGTGAAATACAAAGATTGGAAATTACTTTCAGCAATGATGCTGGGCCGAGGGACACATTTTACATTGTATTGGTGGCAATGTAGCCTCCTGAATTACATACAGTTTGCTAGCTCTCCAGGTGTGGATCCTCTACCTTGCCTATGGCAGGCAGCTGCCTTGCTACACTGATGTCTAGAGGCCCAGAATTAGTGATCTGGGAAGAAGCAGACGAGCTGAAGCCAAGTCTGTTGGGTTACCCCAGAGCCAGCTGAGCACCAAGTTGAGGTTATCCTGCAGGGAAGCAATAGGACATCTGGGAGCCATTGGCTTCTCCTCCTCCTAAGGACTTTTAGAAAGTACTTTCTGCCTGCTAAAGTATGCGATAAGTATCTGGTGGCTCTTCGGGCATTTGGGGTCAAGACGTTTGGAAAGGAGTGGCTTATTGTGCTGGGTTTGTGGTGGGTAACATGGACTTTTAGGGTGTGTTCATTAAATAAAGGTCAAGTCCAAGGATATCCCAGTTTGCACATATCTGCAGGCTGGTTGAGCTGTCTTCCTCTGTTTTCTCATTCTCCTGGGAACCACACAGGAGTACCCCGATAGCTGAATCTCTCCCATGATCCAGCCATTGCATGTTGTAGGGCCACTGACCAGAGACCAGGGGTGGAAATCACCCTCAAATGTAAGACCCATTTCCTCTCACTGTCTTAATCTATTAGGAAAAAAAAGATAGTAACACTTGGTTGGTTGCCTAAAAGGACATTTAGGGACATGAAAGAATAGCATTTGAAAAGTGCTTTAAATAGTCCTGTTACATATACTGAAATAATGGATACAGATTCTTTTACACTCCAAAAAGAACGTGCAGCGAGTGCTTGTATATGCATTACAAAGTGAATTTGTTAGCATGGCCTTTCACAGAGAGCCGACCTGCCCTTGCATCATCTGGACTACAGCATGGCTGCAGATGAAGCAGCTCTGATCCAAAAGCGACAAGCGGCTTGCTGAGAGCAGCCCAGCGCTTTCAGCAGGACTTACGGATCTGTTTAGGCACAGCACTGCACTAATGAAGCTACTCAGCTTTCAAACCAGAGCTGGCTCATGTCCAGCTGAGCAACTGCAGATCTGTCTGCAGAGGCCAGTGCAGAAAGTCCCACAGCTGGTGCTCCTGGGGTGGGAGCAGGGACAGTAGCCCCCTTGTTAGCAGCACCCAACGTGATGCATAATCCAGGTCAGCTGTTAGGATAACGGTAGCGCAGCTGCTACTTCCAACCCTACATAACTGAGGTCTAGCTGAAAAGCAGAAAATACTTTAAAAAAAATTTTTTCTTTTTTTTTAATCCTACATCTGGGAGCCAAAGGTTGGGCTGCAGTTTGTATTGAAACAACATCCATATTGTCATCTTTAGACAAATATGGAGATGTGTAACAGGCTTCCAGTCTGCTTACACTGTTACAGGCAAGGTGGGTAGTTTGGGGGACAGGAAGCAAAGAAACACTGTGTTTCGGGAAGTTCTTCTGCAAAACAAGCTGTTTAGGTTTTGCATCAAAATCCTAAAGCCAGCAGACTCTATGGTCCAGAGTTGATAAGTGAGAATTACAGTGCCTGCAAAATAGCACAAGAAGAAAAGTTGCTGTTGTGGATTTTTTTAGATGAAGCCTTGCCAAACCAAATTAAACTCTTTTTCTGGCACAGCAACAGACCTCTTGGATAAGGGAGAAGCATAGATGTTTTATCTTGCCTCTAATAAGCTTTTGATATCATTCTAAACAGCATTCTTAGGCACAAGTCAAAGTAATAATACATGGGGGAAAAAAAATTACTGAGAAACTAATGGTTGCCAATACTATACTCTCTACCAGGAAATATGTCATGAGCAGAGTTTTGCAGTAGTCTTCTGTGGTAATATTCAATGCCCTCATGAATGAACTGGTGATAGAGGAGAGAAACAGCTCATTAATACACAGATCATGAATTATGCAGTCATCCGAAAGTGAATTCTAAAGTATATTCAGGGACCAGAGTAGAATTAAACTAATTTTCACAAAAAAAAAAGAAATGGCTGGTAAAAAATAGGATGCTATTTGACAAGGACAATAGGGAATATTATTAATAAAACACGTGATGTAATCATTCTGCTCTACTTGGTTTGGTTTAATTTTAAATTGCATTTCTGTGTTCAATTTGAGAAATATGTAGGCCAATGGCAGAAAACACACAAAAGTTCCACAAGAATGGTAAGAGATCTAGAAAACATGACCTGCAAAGTGAAGGAATTAGGATTATTTAGTCTTCTTTAGAGAAGATTGCAGGGAGGTGTGATAATGGTCTTCAGATATGTGAAATCAGCAGTAAAGAGGAAGGGAGTAAACTATCCTCACATCTAGTGCAGGTAGAGAAAGAAGTAATAGGTTTGAATTGCAACAAGAAAGATTTAGGATAGCCTGTGGGGAAAAATGTAAACATAAATGTAATTAAGTACTGAGATGGATTGCTTTGCAAGGCTGTGGAATCTCCAACACAAGAGGTGTTTAAGAACAGGCAAAACAAGCATTTGTTTGGAATAATATAGCTATCACTTACCTAAGGTTGGTTTCCCACAATAGGCTATATGACCTTTCAAGGCTCCTTCCATCCTTTTCTTTTACAATTTTGAGTGGGGTAGAGGGTGTAGCATGTTAACTAGAGCACTATATGTATGGAGCAGAGTTGTAAGAACATCCTTGTTTCTACTACTAGTCTGTGACTTTGATTAAAATATTCCATTTTCCACAATAATCTTCCTTAATTTTTAATTGTTTATACTCTGAGTTATTGTATTGTTCTTCTAAGTATCTTTGATTCAAAAGCTTTCTTCTATGCAGGCGTTTATATAGCCACATTATGTAGTTCCTTATTCTTGGGACAGTAAGACATCAGGTAGGGTATAAAATAACATAAGTAGGATAGCAGAAGCTGATCCTTATTCTTTAAAATCCCCACTATCCTGAATAGTAATTTTATATGAAGACTAAGGAATTCTGTATTTCTTTCCACTTGAAGACAGTTTTTCCATTAAAAAATTCCAGTTGCAGAAGAATGGGTTAGCTTTAGCTCCTTGATAATACTGTTCGTGTCTTAGGCTACATTGCTTAGTTCTTCAGTTTTCCTTCTTGAAAATGGAACTTAACAGTATTACAACAGAGAATATCATAAAATTTTATTGTACTATAACAACAAAGTCAATATAATAAGTACAAAGACAGAAGATGCAGGCCACAAGCCAGGACAAAGCCATGGTTTGTCTGTAGGCATAGTACCCTAGTTTTTTTGTAGACCTTGGCAGAACTACAGAATGCAAAAGGCTATGCATTTTTATAATATTAAACAGGACATGACTTTTTTACTGGGGATATATATATATATATACATATGCCTTAGCTTAACACTGGTATCTAGCCATGTTCCTTGGATGAACTGAACATGGTCCTTCTCCATGTGATCTGGAGTTCACAGTGTAAATTAAATTCTTCTTTTCTTGAGGACTGATTGCATATTTGAGTGACTGATTACTGTGCAAACAAAAAGAGATGTCATAGAAAATCCTGCCCTGAACAATTATGAAGAGTGACTCCAAGAAGCAGAGCAGATGCCAAACACATTGCTTTGCAGACCTTTTCCGTGGTTTCTTTTCATTTTGGATGCAGCACTGCTAGATTATACTTAGCATTTATTTTGAAACTAATTAAGTTTGACTACTTATTATGTACCTAAAAAGGCAAATGTCTAATTTCCACTTTTAATATCCCTATTTCATATTTTCCTTAGCAGATCGCTAGTGACAGCACTTTAACTAGGAAGACTATGACACATCATCTCAAAAAATAAAGATGAGGGTGATTTTTTTCCCCACATTTGCAGAACTTTTTTCCATACACTGTTTTGTATTGAGAAAGCTCATCTTTGGGACACATACAACAAGACAGCAGGATAAACCAACGTATTCCTTGGCTGTTCTCACAGCATGTTGTAGGAATCCCCTATATCCTTCAGGACAGAGCAGAAAGCACTGAAACAACATTTCAAAATAAATATATCCTTCAGAACATACTACCCCAAAATGAACCTCACCTAGAGTAGCTCCCTAGACCATAGAGGTGATGTCTCAATTTTTCATAACCACCACTTTGATGCCCCTGGTTTTGCCTTACGTAATAGCTGTAGGTACTGCTGGCTTTTCGATTGTTCTTTTAAGTCAGTGTAGGTATTTTCCACTGATTTTATTGGTCGCTAGATAAAGCCCTATAAGAATAGATACAGCTTTGTAAGAGTTTCATTAAAACAATGCACATGGGTCCAGACCATCTCACCTGACTCTAAAACCTGCAAAGGTAAGGTATGTAGGTAGTTAGTTTAGGCTCCCTAATGAGGTCAACAGATTATGTCTCTTTTATTGATGACATAGGAAGCATTGAAGGACAATACCTCTATACAACACGCACTTAGGTGGGATGAACCTATTATATATAATACCTGTGCAGCTGAAACCCCAACTAGAAGCTGAGAGACATGGTTTACAGCACTGATCACTATGTACACTACTGTCTCCGAAGTAGACCTAGATGAATGCTCTGGAGGAAGTTAAAGTTGCTCTGCAACATTTTTGCTAGTCATGCCACACTTTATCATAGAAATAAATTTTTCCCTAGTGCTGAATCCCTTTAAGTTATGGCAGGCCCTGTGATTTATTAATATTTACTATTTTGATTAGTTTAATACTTTAACAGATACAAGGGGGATTGAGAAAGAGAATGACATCCAACAATAGTCAGGGATGAAAGATGCTGTAATTTAAAATAAGAAATATCATCTCAGACCCATTGCCTTTAGCTTCTGTATTGCCTCTTAAGGCTTATCCTTTTGTGAAACCTTTGCCGTAAATCAAATACCTTCTCCACCAACTGTAAGAAGGAAAAGATGGTTTTGAAAGCTATTCTCCGCTGTAAGTCATACAGAAAGTGTGTATTCAAGCTGGATACAAGATTGTGTAGGACCAGGACCAGGAGCTAGGTGCTCTGGGCCTGCAATATCTCAGTGGTGATCCTGTCATCTCTATAATACTTTGAACATTTTATGCTAGAGAAGGGCAACCTGTTATTTTTTTAAATGTAAATGCTTAAAAAATTAACTGTCATTTCTAATACTGACCCAGCAAAGTTTTCTGGTTAATAAAAAAAGTCCTGTCTTCCTCTAACATATTGATTGCTCTCAAGAGTAAAACTGTTGAATACTCCCTTATCATTAGCAGTGAAGTCATCTAAATTTTGCTTAAGGATGCTCATACTATTTGCCTCCAGCTCCTTTGAACCAAAATCCTTCCTGACTATTTATTCTTTCCCTAAAACAATGCCTCCTTCAATTCTGATGCTGACATCATCTGAGGAATTCAGGATGTGCTTACAGAAATCAATGGATTAATCTGTACAATGACCCTAAAAAACAGAGAATTATTCTATTTCTGACCTGGTAGAGTGGGGAACTGAGGTATAGCAAAAAATCTTTCTACCCAAAAGACAGACACATACAGTCTTCGTAGTGCAAAGCCTTAGCAAACAGAATCATGGCTTGTTTTCTGGACTTCAAGTCCATGTTCTAGCAGTAATACAATGCTTTCTCTCCCCTATGTAATACATTCCCTCTTCCTTCAAACATCTGTCCTTGAAACTCCTGCTTAGTGTAAATGTATTATAATCCTTAGTTTCAATATTTCATTCAAGTCATCCCATAAACAGGCACTTTCAAGAGTAAATAATTCCATTTTGAATGAACCCCTTTTGTATGTGAGTCATTCTTCCCATATATCATATTTGCAGTCATATGCTTTGTGCTTTCCAGTTGAAACATACTTCTTGTCTCAGTAATTATTTAGGAATCAGTATCTGCTTTCTATATATTAGTGAGGGAAAAGCTTTCAAATATTTTCAAAAGTTTTCTTGCATTTTCATCACAGCCAGCTCAATGGCAAATCTGATTCTGATTCATTTGGATAAGCATGTCAAGTTTCTAATCCCAGTACAGTCTTTCCTGCAGTCCTATGTTATTTATTCAGTTTATCCCGTGTTTACATTGTCTTCAAAAAGCACTAAATCAGACAGGGATACAGCTGAGATTTTGGAACAGATTTTTATTGGCATAAATAGCAGTAAAGTGCCTAACTCTTAGGCAGTTCACATGGGCAAGTAATATGGCTGTTCAAAGCCTTTAGGGATTTGAAAATCTCTTCCCGATGCCCCATATTACAGTAAAACAACCTACTTCACACTTACTTGTAGAAGTGTGTCTGGATGAGATGGCAGTGCAAAACTCACACCTGAGTTTACTTCATAGCAACTTCCCTGTGTAGACAAATCACTAAATATATAGTGAAGGCAAATAAAGTCAGCATGTTCACCAGTCTGCTGTTTGTTGTGATCACATTAGATTAGAGATTAGAGTTCAAAATTAAGTTCTTGCCATCCTGTAGGCAAAGTCTGGGTATCAATATGATGGGTTTTTTTCAGAGTCTATGCGAAATAGTACATCATACTCCTTGTAATATTTTGTGAAATGATTGCCCCATGTTACATCTATGTTCAGCTTTCTGCTTTGTTTTTAAACCAGGGGAGGAGAATTCACTTCAAGCTTGGAGTTTTGGAAACAGCATATGAAGGGGTGATCAAATTCAGTGGAGTAACAGGATCCTCTTCCTGCAACCTGATCAATTTATATGGGATTTTGACAGCTAGAAGGAAAATTATTTTTCTTTTCTTTTAAGCCTGTCTCTGGTCTCAGACTCATTGCAGCTTTGAGCACTTCAGGCAGGCAAATGATGTCAGAGTCTTTTGCAGGAGCACCCTGCACTGACTGAAAGGGCACTTGGCACAGTTGTGTCTCCTTCCCCATCAACACTAATGGAATATCCTCAGCTCAGGTTGGCCTCAGTGGCACAGCCCCACAAAATCCCCTTCCCTGTTGTCACCCATGGGCAGGAAGGGCTGACTGTGGAAGTCAAAGTCAAAGTTAAGTAATTCATTGATGCCATTTGCCAGGTCCTTTTGGAACAAATGAAAGAGAAAGAAGCCCCCGAGTATGCCTGAATTAAGAACAGCAGCGTTCAGGATTTGATACTCATTTGGAAGGAGTGGAAAGTGAAACAAGATAGCAGAGGCAGATATGCAAAAAATTGCCTTTGGCATCAGGGTCTTGACAGGTAATGAAATCTAGCTGAGGAGAAGAGTAGGCAGAGGGAATTTGCTTTAGGTTATACCTGAGGTTAATTTGTGTTGTGGTGTTCATACCTCCGAGTCCACTTTGTGATAGTCTACGTCTTTCTGTGCCTCTGTTGTAACTTCACGGTGCCATGTAAACCTGAAGGTCTAAGCAAGGTTATAATGGTCCGGTTGGATGTTGCTATAGCCTGTTGCTGGTGAGTTACACTTGGTACCCGGAGGTAGCACCTGGAGTTGGTACCACCTTAATTCAGGCAGGACAAGCACAATGTAGACTCAATAAGGGAGTCACTCCTTGCCCTATTGCCAAGCAGAGGTTATGTCAAGAATTTGATTGATCAACAAGGATTTTTGTTGATCCATTTTCAACAAGTATCTTTTCCAACAGCAAACCCTGCCTCTTCAAAATGGAAGTGCTTTGCAAATTTGCGTGTCCCTTTTGTTGACAAATAGGTGAGGGCAACTTATATCTGTCCAGTGCTCACAACTACTGCTTGAGTTTTGCAAAAGCCAAGTTGAAATCCATGCTCTTCCCAGTTCACAGCCAGGATTTGAACCTGCACTTTGCTATTCCTCCGGCAAGTTTCCTAACTGTTGGCCTGCATTTTTTGCAAACTAGCAATTTTGAGATTTTTTCACAAAAGAGTTGTATCTGCCTAGCTCAAGTTGCAAGGGCCCAGGGTGCCCTGCTGTTCAAGTACCTGTGTGGAAGTTAGTTCTCCTACAACCCAACGGCAGCTTATATGGCCAGCTAGGAAGCAAAAAAGAACCCCTTTATCACAAAAGAAAAGATTGAAGGATTTCATGAGCTGTATGAAATCTGGGCAAATTCTAGTTGCTTCTTCAAGGTCTGGAGGGGAACTGAAATTTGCAGATGAAACACTAGCATGACAGCTGGGATCTCCCCACAGATGGACCACATAGGTGCAGTGTATGGATCTCATCAAAGACAGACACGATCAGGAACTTCTTTGGTTTGTGTCCGTTCATGCTTTGCCAGTTCTGCTCACTTTGATGATAAAATTCCTTCTCACTGCAATTTCAGGGAAATGGGGAGAAAATGCACAAAATACTTTGGAAAATTTCACTAAGGCTTTTAGAACAACTTTCTGTTAAGGAGTCAGTGTTTTGTCTCTAAGGGGGATTTGCAGTGTTTCCACCAATAGTAAATAGGAAACTAAACCAACCTGTCACTAAAAGTAAAATATTGACTCATGTTGAGGTTTGAGCCAAAACTTATAACAGGCCTTGGGAAAAACAGCTAAGATGTCTTGCGTCTGCTTCCTATCTGGAGATAGAGGATATTAACATTTGCTTTACTTGTGACAAAGAATAAAAAAGAAGAATTAACACCAAAAAGATGAGCTTGAATTGAAAATAACAAGTCTTTTCATATTTATAGTGTCTCTCACAGAGAAGTAAGCTTACTGGAAAACTGGCAATATTTCTGTAGAATCACAATGCTCATTCTTAAAACCTTTATTAATCCCATTAATAAGAAATCAAAGTATTCATAGTGTTAGGAGTCATGAACTGGGGAAATGCTATGAATTCTGCTCCCGTAATATTCGCTGTTTGCAACAGTTAAAATAACAACACCCAAATTCATGGGCAAATCTGATACAGAGAAAATTTTCCTGGCCCTGTAACTGATGATGCAGAGGACTGTAACTTCTGATAGTTGCAGATGATGCACATCACCTGTGTTGAGGAGGTAACTTAGTAATATTAAAGTCTAAAATATACATGACAAGTGACAAGCTGGTCACTCTTCCATAAAACTTAATACATCTCTCTAAATAAGACTTCCAGACTTTTAGGGAAACATCCCNCGCACCATTTCCACCAGATCTTGAAGGTTAGGAAATACAGCGTATCTACTAAATCCTGTTATATGTGACCACACGATGGTAACAATCTGTCAGTCTCTGAGCCTTAGTTTCCCAAACTCTGTTGGGGGTGATGGAGACTGGGACTCATTTCCAAAACTTTCAGCTGAGATGTTTTATTTAATGGGTTTTGTTGTGTGGGAACTGATTAAGACCAATGATATGATAAGGTCTGCCACTTAATTGGGAAATGGTTTGACTTAATAAATTTGACCTCAAACACTGCCAAATGCTATCAGAGGGTGAAAATGATGTATGAAAAAACCTGCATCAAACCTTATGCAATGGAAATGGGTGGCAGGATCTGGCTGGATCAGAGTCTGATGGACCTAATGTGAGAATCACCCAGTGAGGTTTTGTGGTTGGCATTATGCAGAGAGTCAGTCTAGGTGATCTGAATGGTGCCTCCTGGCCCCAGAAGATATTAAACTGAGGGATGTTTTGTTCTCTTTTCTGAGTGTGTTGCTTAAAATCGCATTTCTTGTGTCTGCTTTCACACCGTAAGTGCAAGGTATTCGCTTGCACTCATATTAGTGAGCTTTTAGGTGCTCTAATCAAGATCCTGCAAATGTTGTCTTTGGGAATGGGGCTAAATATATTCATAAGCTTTTGCAGAAGCAGGCATTAATCAGAGCAACCCTTTTTAAAAGGACTGCATTTAATTAAATTAATTATGTTTCTTTGTATTTAATTAATTCCATGCTTCAGGGTTTCCACTGAATGCCTAGAGAGGCCAGGAAGATTTTTTTTCCCACCTTTGATGAATAACTTGTCTGCTGATTTTTGGTGTTTATTTTTTCCCTATTTTTCTCAGATTCATCAGAGACTGGCAGCAGTCTGACATGGGACATGAGGTCAGGTGCACTGTTGCTTCCCTCTTGATTTCTTTTTGCTCCTGTGCTCAGGTTTGAAGCACTCATCAGTCACAGGGCCAGAAAAATTTCCTTCATATCAAATTTGCAATAATTTTGTGCATTGGCTAGATTCCTTGGACATTTCACTGTCCAGTGTCCTGCAAATGAAGGTGCCCAAACCACTGGAGAGTCTCTCCTGGGTTCATCCTGTGCAATACTATGGTTTTGAGGTTGTTTTGCTTTCTTGAGCTACAGATCTGATTTTTTGCTGAGTGTTGGGGACTGTTGCCAATGATGTTTGGATTTGTGCATAGAAAATGCCCTTAGGGGACCTCCCAGGCTTAGAGTTTGTTGCATCTTTATTCACAGGGGAGTAAATTAGGTTATCCAGGTGATGTCCTCCAGTCTGACATCCCTGCAATGGCTCAGTATGAAGTCAGAGCCTGAAACTACTTTATGCTTGTAATTCTTGGCCAACATGCACATAAGAAAAAGCAAACCACACAAATGACAACTAGCCACAAATTTAAGGAGATTCTGATGTGGGCCTCAATAAAGATAGATGATATATTCATGTAATTATAGGCTCTCATTACAGTTTATAACAGCAGCCATCCTGTTAAAGGCTTTAACACTGATGCATGGTACAGAGCTGTGCCTGGCTGCCATGCTACTGAGGGAGAACCCAGATCTAAGACCAAGGCTGGAGCCAGGGATGGACGTTGGGAGCTCCCCATGGCTGGCATAAAAACAAGCTGGAGACCAGTGCTTTTCCTCTCTCCAGGTGACAGGGCTACAGTTAAGTGCTCAGTTTGAAAGAAAACCTTGTGATGATAATTGGGATAACAGGGTGCCCAGGCATGAATAGGGATTTATGGTGATCTTAATTAATTAGGACCATGACAAACTACTTTGTTCAGAAGGTACCAAAATCCAGTTTTGCAGTGGATCTAACATACGGATCATAAACCATGGCTTTATTTTTTTGAAATAAAGCATGTTACTGACCAAAGGGTTTAAGTGTGGGTTTCCTACTTTGTTTTTTTGACGTGCACCAACAGGGACTGATTCCTTAGAAAACCCCAGAGGAAAGGTCAGCATCCAAGACCACTTTGGGCATGAAGAACACAGGGATGGGATTGCAGAAATGCCCTAAAATGTTTCTGGGTCTGTACAGGACAAGGCTTGATTTGGACTGGGGCAACTAAGACTAGAGCCAGAGCCCTTAGGCTGAGTAGCAGGTGCCTACCAAGCCTCAGGGCCCAGGTCTATTCTCTGACTGCCTGTGTGAGAAATGGAAGGAGAGTAGCATAGCTCCTCAGTGGTCCATCTTTCTGGGTTCTACCCTGTGGAAACCATTATTTTAGCAGGCAGGTCTTGCTTTGAGATGTGCCCAGGACCAGAGTTCTTAATTCTTCCTTCTCAAAATCCTCCTGCCTTCAGGTAGAGAGGACCACAGAAATGCCTGACACAAGTGCTTTTTGATTCAGTTCACAAGTTGGGTTGGGATTGGAAACGCTGTGATGAGGAAAATGTGGAGTGTGATATTCTGAGGCTTGGATCAAAGGCCATGTGTCCTTTCTGCCAGAAATACTGATCTGGGGAGGAAGGAAAACAGTTGCTGCCATGTCAGGTGTGACCTGCTGCAATGCAGGGCTTTGGTGTTCTTAGGGGTCCCTATCCAAAACAAGCTCCAGGATGGAGATCAAGACAAAACAAAAAAACTTTTCTGGCTCAAGTGAATTTTCCACAATAAGGGTAAGGACAAAGATTTCTCAATGCCTGGACTGAGTTGTAGAATCAAATTCCCCAGGAATTAATAAACATCACAAAACTCACCGCCTTCTGCTAAAATGCAAGACATCTACCTCTGAGCTGCCTCCTCTAACACAGGACAATGAGCAAGCACTTAAAAATACTCCTTGGGAAAGCAAAATCCCCTATTGCATACACTTGCCTCCTGGGGAAAGTATGAGAAAGAGCAGACAGCAGATGACAAACGCCAGTCACATCTCTCAATGGGCTACTGGAAGGCAGTCACACATTACAGTGAGGAGCCCAACATACGAACATACAAACATACCAACATATGAGCTGTCAGACCATCATCAGATCAACTTCATACCAGAGCCAGGAGGGAATTTTGCCTCAGTAACATAATGCCTCTTACAGCCTCAGCATTTGTTACTTTAAAACTGTAGCAGGTTTTTTTTCAGTTGTTGCATTTAACTTTTTCCACTAAGTTTTAAAGGAAAAAAAATACACAAGAAATTCCTTCCTTTTAACAATGCTCTCTCCTTTTTTAGATTTGCAGCTGAGGAAGGGTGTGTTCGAGGAAGAGAATGCCAGTTTCTTAGGAAAGCTTTTATTTAACAAAAAAAACCCAACAAAACAAAACAAATAAACAAACAAAAAAACCACAGAAAAACAGTCCAACATGACAAATCAGAAACTAAACAGTAATGTCAGTCAAACCAAAAAAAGGATCATCAGATTCTCAAGTAAAAGCTACAGATAGAGTGAGCCAGACGCCAAACTGATTTTATTATGCCTCCACTTTAGCATAAATAGGCAACTGTCAAAATACAGCATCTTGTCATTCGACAAAGTGAAATTCTACTAAATTGAATCAAGTTGAACAGAGAGACGACTGTAGTTTAGACAGGCTCTCCCTCCCCTTCTGACATTGTGGGCCTGCTTGGCAGAGCGCTCAGGTTTCAAATGAAAGAAATGTGTTGGAATAGAGCAAGTGATGAAAAAAATGTCCTTAACAGGAACTTCATTAATTAAAACCCAAGAGGCTGACAAGCCTTGAGCTAATATCTTGCAGTGTTGGGGTGAGGGGTATATATTACTCAGAGCTACAAGCCAGGTTTATCCCCCACCCCTATTATCAGGACTGGTGGAAGTTTCTTCTGTAATTTAAACAGTATTCACTGTTGGAAAAGAAAAGAAAAGAAACACAACATAAATAAAACTAAGCACGTCACACTTCTGCTAACCTTGGGGCAGTGTGCAGCTCTCATCATTTATAAAAATCTAGGCTATCAATTTTACGGTGTTATACTGGTGCCCATCACCACAGTATCTCTCAAAGCATCTAAAGTAGATTAGCCCCAGACTAGCTTAACAGCAGTTTTTGTGGACTTGGTGACTTCTGCCATTTGAAAATCCACCTTGGACAGGATAATGTCTTGGTTGGTTTGTTCATGAGCTTTGAGTTTTTCTTAGCTTTCTACAACTAGATTTGACTTTACGCTGGCCAAGAAGGTAGGCAGAGGGGGACTGCCTGGGGGCTTTTTAGCATCTTGCTTGCAATAGTAAAAGAGATGGTAAAGAAGAAGGGGTACAGCATTTCCTGAAGATCAGATGTACCTTATCTTCTGTAAGACCTACAAAGCAGATTTTAACTTCAGGTTTTTAGAGTTGTTCTGCCTGCCTTAATGCTGTATATTTTTCATCATAGACCTGTGTTCATTTGTCTCTCTCTGAAGGTTTGTCTGAATTTTTTCCATGCCATGCACTCCCTTCAAGCTGAATTTCTCTTGAAGTGTCAGCAAAATGCTTCAGCCCTTTGTTAAGTACAGAGCCCAGAAAAAATACTTACTTCTGTCATACAAGACATGAAGAGAGTAAGTTGAGGGGAGTTAAGATCAGACAAGGAGCTAGAGGTCTGGTGAAAAACAGGAGTAATTAAAATAGGAGCTCTGGGATGAAATGGCTCAGATGTATCCTGATGGAGCCTGAAAGCAAGGAGATAGAAGAGAGACTAGTGGAAAGTCACATTCCTGGGCATTACGCAGCTGCATGAACCAGGCCACATGTCTCCTTCTGTAACCTTCATCACTTTTTATCTAATTTCAGCATGTGGTGATAATTAATTTTTGTGATAATGAAGCAGGGACAGCCATCTTTTCAATCAGGGAGTATTTATTTGTTCCAGTGAATGCCTATCCTGTACACTGACAGAGGCAATGATCCAAAAGCAGGGAAATACCACATCTGATTGCAAAATGTGAAATGGAGGATTTTCCCTGAGGACAATGGAAAGGAGAGGGCAGGAATTAGGGTTACCACCTAGCTAACTGTGCACTTCTTTGCAACAAAGCAAATTAAAGGATCAATAGACCTTGCTATGAATCTCCCATTCTCCTGAGCATCTGTGGGATTAACACGAGCTAGAGAAAGAAGAAAAGAAAGAATAAAAATTGCAATATTGATAAGGAGATTATAAAAGAAACTGGTCTGTTATCTTTCTTTTTTGACGTTGGTTTTAAATTATGGTATTTCACACATAGGAGGAAGAGTATTTTCAAACAAAACCCTCAACATCTGGAAATTTCATCTTTTCATTAGGGACTAGACAGACCTTACTTCCTTTCCTTCTCCTGGACAGTCCCAGCCAAAAGCCAGAGTCCAACATCCATGCTCAATAAAGTATACAGAATAAAACTTTACACATGCTATCCTACCAAACAACTGGTAGTAATCAGGCTATTGAAATCAAGGGAGTAAAAGAAAAGGAGTTTGACCAATTTGCCAAAGCAATAGGAAAATGTACCCAGGGCTGTTGTAAAAAGAAGAAAAAAATGCAATGAGAAAATTTTATTTTGTTAAACAGAAATTGCTTACTAATATCAAGCTCTCTTCAGGTCAGAGGAAACAGCCAGATGTCTCACGCAGGCTCATATTGCTTTTGTAGACATATTTATCTCATAGACTTTCACCTTCAGCTGTATGGCAGTTCAAGAAGTCTTAATGCAAGTGGACTGGCCACCAAATGTCTCCAGGTAACTTCTCCATCCATTAGTTCAGGCCATATGAAGGTTTGCATCCCAATCTAAATACCAGCTTATAGCCTGTGCCTATCTCTATTCAAAAAATTGTGTCCAGCAGAGAGCAAAACAGATTTTTTTTTAATATTAGAAACCAGATAAGTCTCCAATTTTGTCTGGCAGGTGAAGTGAATGGCTTTTGTGTAGGACTAGGTTAACAAAACTCTCATTAAGTCAGTCCCCCTTTTTCCACAGACCTTTCACAGAAAGATTAATTTCATGCCTCAAATTTAATATATGTAAATGCAAAAATATTCCCCTAGGGTCAAAGGTCTGACCTAGGATCAGAGTCAGGCACTCTCTTCTTGAAAGCAATGTCTCAGAAAAGGAGCTACTTGACATTGACTCCCAAGAAGACACTATTGGATAAGGACAAACTTGAAATATGAATAGAAAGGTGGTAACCAGGAAGTAAAGTTTATACAAGTATTGGTGAAACCAGTGCTGGAATATTTTATACATACATTCCTAGTGACTCCATATTTAAAGAAATTTTGGAAAATTGGAAAGCAAATCTCAATGAGAAACTCAATCTCAGTCAAGATTGTTCAGTCCATAGAGTTTATCAGGAAGATAATTGAGCAGTGATGCAATTAAAGTCTGTGAAGATGTTCTCAAGGAGGAAATATATTAGGAAAAATTTCTTTACTGAAAGAGTTGTCAGACATTGGAACAGGCTGCCCAGGGAAGTGGTGGAGTCATCATCCCTAGAGGTATTCAAAAAGCATGTAGATGAGGTACTTCGTGACATGGCTTAGTGGGCATGATTGATGGTTGGACTCGATGATCTTAAAGGTCTTTTCCAACCTAAGTGATTCTATGATTCTATGAAAGACCCAGCATACAATGGGTCTTTAATCAATCAGAGAAAGGGATAACGGGAGTGGGGGTCCTAAAGATTACAAATAGAAATATGACAATGGAAGTGATTAAACATTATCACAAACTACAAGGAAAGCAATTAAATATTCACTTGTGGAACTTTTCAAGGGAGTATGAAAATGTCAAAGGTTTATTTTAGCCAATACAAAATTATGGCTTTATCAAACAAAAATTAATGAAGTCTATAGCCAGGTAACTGTGCATAATCTGATAGGTGGACCACCACATTAAATGTCTTTTCATTGCCTTTCTGGCCTTAAATTCACTGACTCAATTATTCTACTATGGTGTTCCCATTCCAACCTTGAGCATATATGAAGTCACTGATCAAATCGTTGCACAATGAGCACATGGTTGCAGTGCTTTGGCACAGCCAAAGAATTACAGTGTTCATATTGGAAATGAGTTGCATGGATCTAGTTTAAAAGTCGATGCAGGCTATGTATAGCTTGTGTATGTGATGTCCTAAATGAACTGAAAGGGGTTTCGTCTACTCTAGGAGGAGGCTGTTAATGCTGTCAGCCTGTGCAGATCTTCTCTCCTAACTGAAACATGCAGAGCAAACTGCTATTTATCAGCATAAAAGTGCTGCCAAGGGAGAAATGAAGATCTTCCCAGTCTCTCACACAGAGCCTTTGAATTCAGGCTGTCTTCATAGAAGTAATATTAAGCGATCTGAGGAGACTGCCTTATAGTCGTTCCCAGGCTTCTTTGTGGAGTAGCTGGCAGAAAAGATGGGAGGGAAACAGCAGAGAAAGGTGGAAGATAAAAGGAAAAGTCTGAAGTGAAATGTTCCACTTATTTAGCTGACTAAAGTTCACCATCTGTGTAGAGCTGTGTTGAGAGCCAAGGAATTTGCATGTTACAGTGAACCGTTTATGAAATACACAACTATGTACATAAATATATTCTACTAAGTTTTCTTGTAGTTGTTTTTTTTTTACCAGTAAAAGACCCTAATTACACTAATGTTCATAACTTTACATAAATCACTTGCCATAAGGAATCAATAGATTTCTAAAAATTCTTGAGATTTCATAGACAGTTTTTCAGGATTACATGTAATGCACTCTTCAGCATTTACTTGAAGCTTTCATTGCACTTCCAAAATGGAGCCTTTTTTTTTTTTCTCCAAATACTTTCATCATCATTTTTAGCAGCCTTGTTTTTAATTAAGTTTTTATTGGACTATACAATATATATTAGTATCAGCCCAGGAAGAATATCACAGGTGAAAACTTTCCACTTTATTATACAAAGTGACCCTTTCATGCAGCCAAACCTTTCTAACACAAAAGGAACAAAATCCTGCGGAGTGCCAGGGCACATTGACACCTCTGCGGGTTTTAGTGAAGAAATTCACTTTCCAGCTTAACTTTGTATGTGTGAAAGGTTTTGGATTTGCAGCTCTGGAGACAAGAAGCTGGGGGCTCAGCTGCTGTAATCTAGTAGATATTTGCACAAGATGAAGTTCTGGACCCATCTGGTCACTTAGTGGCAGTGTGGGTAGGTAGAGAGAGAATCAAGAGAAGTTGCCCAGAGCTATCTTGCTCGCATGTCTTCTTTTGCAATATTTGTATCAGCGTTTACAGCTGTAAGATATTCTGCACCCTGAACACCCACTCCAATCCTCAGCTACACTTTTGGCATTTCTTTAAGGAGATCACGATGGTTGTTAATGCTATTGAACTCAGAAGTGCTTCTACCTCATCCCTGAAAATCAAGCTCAGGTTTTGGTAAATAAAACATGTGGAGGGGTCTGCCCTGGTCTGGCACTTTCAGTATTTTCACAGATGACTTGCATGGTGGACAGCATAAATGTAAAGGTATCAACAGCATGGGAGATGCTGCATGCATGCTGGAAGAATGGATTGGGATCAGGATGAACTGAACAAAGTGGAGAAATGGTCTGAAAGAACAGGCTGTCATCTAATAACAGCACATGCAAAAGTGCAGATTGGAGAAGGAATAATCAACTGCACAAATACAAGATGAGAATGAATGGCAGTTTTGTTGAAAAAGGTCAAGGCGTTACAGTGGATCAGAAATTGAGTGAATGTACATCAATGCTGTCAGGGAAAATAAGGCAAATGTTACAAAGAGCAAGGTAGTCCACAAGACCACGAAGCACCACTCCCGCTCTCTTCAGTATCAGGATGTCCCCAACTGTGATACAGCACCCAGTTCTGGCACCTCTCTTAAGGAGGAGTATACACTGACCAAGGAGAAACGAGAGGACAGCAGTGAAACTCACACAAGGATGGGAGAACGGCTAGAAAACCTGGCCTGGGAGTAAAAACTGAAAGAACAATTTTTAAGAAGACAATAAACCTGCAACAGCTCCTGAAGGTATCTTCTATATATTCCTGTTTGCATGCCATGTCCATGAAATATGTTCACTTTCTTATTTTAGCAAACACACATGAATACATTTCCCTCTGCCCCCTGTCAGGGATGACTCCCAGGCATCCATGAAGAGTCCTCAGTCTCCTCATTTTGACTCCTCCAAATCTACCTCCTCATCTCAAGCCTTTAGGCAGCTCCAAACCTGTCAGCCAGCAGGTCAGGACTCTCCACGGCCAGCTGCCTTACAGCTTCTGGATGAAGAGTTGGCTGGTCCCTGGCTCCTGTGTACAAAATAATCTGGGTTTAAGCATCAACATGTAGATTATTTCTTCCCTCTACGGAGCAGTGTCTTCCCAGATAAATTACAAGAGCTCTTATTTGCCTTTAACTAGGATAGCAGGAAAGTAGTCAGCTATGAGCTATAAATGCAGGTCCATTGTCTATGTAGCTCCAGGAAATGGCAACTGCTCATCTTTAGGGCCTTAAAATGAACTATAATAAAACATATATTTTCCTAAAAGGGGCTGTATAGATAGCATAGCTGAAATAGCATCTGTCTGAATACACAAAATCACAGGTACTGAGATCCAGTCTCTGCCACAGGTGTACCATTTGAACTAGATCAGCCATTGATGCTCACTGGCTATGATTAGTATTTGTGATTTACAGAATTTCCTCTGCATCATGCTCGGTAAAACAGGCGAAGGTTGCACGACCATGTACACTTCCATTGTGTCACTTACTGTTGTATTAAGCTAAGGCACTAATGATAAAAGCTATTTAAGAAAAAAAAAAAAAAGGTGCATTTTCATAGCAGAATATTTGATGTAGCAAAAACTTAGCTTCTGAAGCCTGTCAGACCTCTAGCAAAGCAGGAATGTCATAGGCTGTAAAAGTATTTGATTGAGGCATTCATTAGAAACACAGAAACACACATGCACACACAAAGGTATGCACGCTTCATATGAATATGACTTGAGCAAACAGAATTCATATTCTGACAATATTCATGCATGTACACAATTCATCTACAGATGCAAAATTTTTTTACTTGTCTTCTGTTTTTTTTTCATTAATCCAAAACATTTTAGCAAAAAAACCATGTTGTTGGGGATTTTCTCCATGCCACAAATTACAAGGAAGTCTGCTAAGAGTTTTCAAAGAAAGTAATGTGCATCATCAGCTATGAGTATTTGTAACTGCATCCATTATGCAAATAACTTTGTTTAAAGCAGTGAGTGTACAAACATATCATGTGAACAGATACTCCGAATTGGGTAAATTGTGGATGCTCCCACCAGTGAGTCCACAATAATTTGTGAAAATTATTTCATAAGTAATCATGAATATGGAATAAATTCAAGGGAATCATCGAATCCAAAAAATGAGGTAGGACTTATTGGTTACATTTTTTTGTGAATTACTAGCCTGCAGTCTTCTTATAACACATACATTTCATAAAATAAAATAATTTTCCTAGAAGATAAATCTTAGGATAGACTTGAACTACAGTGAATCTTCCAGCTGTTCAAACTGATTATATCTCCATGAAAACAATTCAATCCTCTGGTTATGTATTTTTTCAGTTATATTCAGTTACTACTGAATGAAAGAGCTGTGACTCCAGGTGTCATATATGTGTACCCATTTAACAATCAGATTATTGACCTTCCAGTCCCCTTGGTCTTTAGGCAATATCTCCAATGGAAAACTTCCGTCTGAAGTGGATGAATATTAGATCAGCCCTTCAGTTTGTTGTGGTCACGATCAATCCATGCAATGAAACCAAACTCAGAGGACTCATTTTTAAAAATATGTTGAAGGAATCATCTGAGGGCGCTGCAAGAACTGAATAAAGGTGCAAGTTGGATAAGAAAATACATTGTCTTGTTTTAACTGTATCAAGCATATTCATCATTCACTTTATGGGTAGATGTGTGCATCTACACACACACATACATGCATACGCAGAGACAGATACATGCACATATATATACATGCATATAAATAGCTTTATGGCAGGTGTCTCCAAATGGCCGTGTTCCCACAGAATCTCCAGTTCTGTTTCTTGGCATGCAAGCAGATTTTTCTGCCGTGTAAAGACATGCTGTTATGCTGTTATGAGTTTTAATTTTCTGGCTAATTGTTGACAGAAGATCATGAAAACTCAGGGCACCAAGTCAACCCTGAGACTGCAAGGGAAAGTGAAGAGCCTAGACACACTTAGGAGCTCTTAATAACTTGTTGAATCTGAACTTTTGTTGACTGTGGCCTTTATTCTTTCCCTGAATATGTGATTGGAGCTGTTTTCCATGTTGAGACATCTCGGGAGCCAACAATCAGCATGAAAGGAAGAATTGCTCTGCCCATCCTTGTAATCCACTCTTTACAGGAGAGGTGCGGACATCTAAATAAAGCAAATTGCACTTTGTATGTCACCAGGTGCCTCATCCATCATGTTGCTTAGTCAAAATGTGTGCATATATGCCTCCAATGAGCTATCTATGGTGGAACACATGAGAGAGCAGGAGGGATTTCAATGTCTGTCTGGTTTCTAAGAAAGCAATGGACTTCCAGCCTAGCAAAAGAGCACATTCAGATTAAAACACCACAGCTCTTTTTGATTCATTGCCTTGGAGAAGTAAGAGCAGCTTTGGCATATACCCCTGTTATTGTGTGCCAGCTATGAGAGAAGCCACACTGAGAAGCCTGGGGCCTTACACCGTAAGCAAAAAAAAAAAAAAAAAATCCACCGCAGTAATTGCTTCTTGTTAGTGCAGCTCAAACCCACAGACTGCAAAAGGTTAAGCTTTTGGTATAAAACCTAAATAGATTTTGTCATGTTGGTCCCACATAAATACAGTACTCTACTGTTTAGTTTGTTGTTTAAATCCTCCTCTTGCCAGTGCCTGGGCCTTCTGCAGATGTCTGAACATGGGAGAAGATTTCTGGTGTCAAATTCATTTTGAGACTAGCCATTTATTTTGCTTTGGGTTTTCTGTTTTGTTTTGCTGTTGCTTTTTTTTTTTTTTTTGATTCTTATTCTGTTCACTGGAATCAGCCTTCTAAGTTTGACATGCAGAGACACACACACTCATGTGCTCACGAAACATCGTGGCCACTTGCCAAGAAAAAGGTCAGGTCCTCAGGACGTGAGCTGGTGGGTTTTCATAAGTGCACTTGTCTACAATGTGAATATGTTCAGCGTGGGAGCGCACCTGAAAGTGCTATAATAGGGCTCAGGGCTGTCACCAGGGCTGCCACAGAGAAGCCACAGCCCCAGTATTGCCTGGGCTTTGAAACGAAAGCAGATTTCTCAAGTATTGCTAACACCTTCTCAAAAGCCTTTATGCACAGTTAACTTGGGGAACTCATCGCCACTAGATAGAATTGAAACCAAGATCATACTAATATTCAAAATATGGATGCTGAAGCACACCACAGAAACATCCAGAAGTACCTTAGTTTACATAAAAATATGTGCATAGGGAAAGCAGCACTGATTTACATTCTTAACAGGCAAATTTTTGCAGTCTACAGTCATTAACAGATTTCCTTAAAAGGCAGTGAAACAGTTAACCCAGGCTACAGCTCCCTGCAGAAACTGTGCATAAAAATGTAAAAATGTTGTTTTCTTTCCCTATATCAGCTTGTGTCCCAATGAACTGCTATAAATCATTCTGCAATACAGATTCTGAGAAGTACAGTTAAGCTCATCTCAGATAAGAAAGGTTTGTTGTTTGCAAAGATGTCATGGATATACCCACAGTAATAATGTATCCCTAGACACAGTAATCTCAGCCTGCTCGTGTGAATCCTTGTGACTTGCTACAGTGGGAAAATATCAGAGTTAAAGATGGGTCAGAAGATGTCGAGTTAGTGATCAGCAATGCAGTCTCCTGAACTAACCTCTGGAAACCATTGTACCAACTCAGAGGTGAAACAAAAGTTCAGCCTGAGCCATTTCAGCACAACCCAAACTGTGCTGTTCAAGCTGTACAGACAGCAGGAAAGTATTTCATAGCTATTTCTGTAGTTAAAAGTTATTTTCATTTAACAGACTTTAAACAGATTCTATTTTCCAATGACAATTTTTTGAAGCACCTCATTTAAACATTTATCAGTATGACAATCAGGGTATAAAACCAACTTGGGAGTGAATGAGATCTTTAAAAGCAATTATTTTGCTAATGGTTAAGACAAGAATTTCCCTAATTGTTTTAATTAAAAGTCCATTGCAAAAAGTCAAATAAAACTAATAATATTGACAATTGTGCACCCACAAAAATGTATCGGACAATTTGCCCTTTTTTAGAGTATGCCGTAAGCAGACATGTGTTCACCTGCTCTGTGTTCACCTGCTCTATTCTTTTGCTTGAAGCTATTAAACATTCAGTTACACTGATTTGAGATTGCAATCATGTCTTGTGTGGTAAAAGAAGAAAATGTGTTAGATTAGATTTACTCTGACTGTGGAGCCTGGATCACAACTGCTTCCTATTCACTTTAAAATAAATCTGAAATAATTCCATTAAAAATCCTTTTATGAACCTCAGAACTGATCCAAGTCTCATTTATAGGGCTTTTGACAAAGGTATATCTCCATATGTACCTGCTGTCCTGACATCCCTTGTCAGATTCATGGCTTACCACCTCTCCCACCCTACCAGCTGGCTGCCCATTAGACTTGGTTTCATCACACATGGCCCATACTCTCTCTAGCATCTCTGTTGCTGGTATCTGCTTTGGTGGCGGGTTCAGCCCCTACTTCTTCACTCCTACCCTTCCTTTTTGTGTCTCCTGCCCCTTGTCAGGTCTGTCCTGCCTCCCACCTATGGGGGTCCCCCAGCTGTTTCTTGCCCACCCCTGTTGGGTGCAGAGACTCTTGTGGCAAGTCCAAGACTTGGCTGATTTCCCTCTTACCCAGTACATCTTCCTGTAACTTTGCTGACCTTCTAGCTAAATATTTTTTAGCTATTTCCAGACAACTCTAAATCCTAATATTACCAAACCCTTCAGTGCAATTTTGCCCTACCTCACATTTGCCTCACCATCAGCCCTTTCATCTCCCTTTCTTCTTCATCTTTCTCCGAGTCAGATCTCACCAGTGCTTTCAAAGATCCAACATAACCTTCTTCGTTTCTTTGGTGCATTTCTCTTGCTCCCTTTCTATCTCCCAGCACTCTTCTTCCTTCCTCCTGATACAGACAGGGACATTTGTATTCCTCCTTTAACATTGGCAGCCCTAGCCCACCTGACATCTTTGCAGATCCTGTCCTTCATTCCTCTAAATTTTTCACTTTCTTTTAATTTTTGCTGCATTTTCCTCTTTCATATCCTTCCTTAAAACATTGTTCTCCCATTGCACCTCCAAAGATACTGGTCAGGATTTGGGGTAAGAGCATACTTTGACTATTATTGTCACACTGAATAGCAGTTGTCTCCTTCACTTGCCATTGCTGTCCAAAGCCATCTGTTGTTTCTTGCCTCACGCCTACTGCTGCGGTACAAGATCTCGTTACCAACGCTTGGAGAGTCACCAGGACCCACTGAGTCACCAGGAGGGCCCGTGTGTAAGCATTAGCCCTCAGCAAACACAACGCAAGACAGCCTAGGTGGTAGCTTTATTAACACAGGATCTGTATTTATACAGCTCCTTGTTGGGGACCTGACCCTAGAGCTCAGGTCTCCCAGGGGCTAAGATACTATGACTAATAATAATACTAATCCCACGAATATCAGCAAGGGAATGTTTTTGATTACAACACAGATGCTGATGTTTGAACACAGGGTTTCAAAATCTGCTTGCATTGTAATTTAAAAGAAATGGTTATGCTGTGGAAGGCCCTTTGACCAGTCTATACTTGCTCCCAAAGTGATGTGAAATTCATCCCCTGTAGAAAGGCAGTGCAATGAGCCAATTAGACCCCCAAGACCCACAAAGGGTGAGTTATACGCAAAGAGCGCCTACATATTATGAAAGTATATTGCTGAAAAAAAGTACCCTAACTCTGTAACAGTCTCTTTGAACACAATATAAATGCTACTGTGGACCACAGGGGTTAATCCATTACAACAAGGCAATTAGATTTAGTGACTGTTTGGAAGATAAAAGCAGCGAGTCATAATCAATCCTGAGAACCCAGACATGATAAATTTCTATAATTTCCTCTTACTTCATAGATCTGAGCATGACAAAGCGAGTTAGGGTGGAGTGGTTACAGTCCCATGTCAGAAATGGAAGAGGAATTTTATTTTTATTAAACAAGTTACATGCGAAAAAGGAGTCTTTCTCTCGCTCTTTCTGGCAATCCCATTCCAGATGGTGATACGTTTAGCCCTCAAACGTTTTGTAGATGCCTCTTGCTAAGCTTTGAACATCAGCTTCTGGAGGGAGATGGGAACAAAGGGGTTTTTTTCCTGATTCTGCTACAGCCGGGAGACTTTAAATTGAAGGTCTCATTCCCCATCTTCTGGCTAAATCCTGCCCAGGATAGTTATGCTGTGCTTACAGCTTGTTTCACCCACAGTGGCTAGCGGGAAAGCATGTTTTCAGTCTTGTCTAGAGGTGGCATGTGGTGTTACGCACAGCCAGATGCTTCCCAGGCAAATTTCAGTAGTGGACCAAATTCTTTCTGCAGCAGAGAGTGGCAAGTCACCCAGTCATTAACCACTAGGCTGTGTCCAGAGCCAAAACCCTAGGCCGGTACGAAAGACACACTAAAAGGAAAGCCACCATAGTAGTATGAATTTTGCACATCAGTCCATTCTGCAGCACAACCCATCTAACCTGGCTGGAGGAGGATCCTGGCTCTCTGACAATGTCCTCAGAAACCTGTGTGTTGGCATAAATTAGATACGGGCAGTTGGATGCCTGCATGGCCTAACTCCACTGATCACACTACATTGTGATCTGCCTACAAAGCAAAAGATCTTGTTCTCATAGGATACAAGTATCAAGGCAATGCCCTTGAAATGCTGATCTCTGTGCAGTCACTGCTCAAATTTCCCCTGGAGAATCGACCTAGAGAAACAGCAATGCAAGTGCAAGCCACTGCCACCCCACGCAGCACAGCTCCTCTTGGCATGTGCTCGCTGGAGCTCGATAGCAGCTGGGGGGCTGAGATTTGATCACAGACAGTGGGACTTATCTCACCTAATTTTGGCTCTCCAGAAATTAATGACCTAACCTAGGCAAGTCATTGAGATTCCCTCTGCACTCAAGAGGAAAAATCAAGGAGGGAATCGGATCAGGATTAGGGAGAGATTACCAAGGGCTAAAATGCCTCTAAATAGGGGGGGTTAATGCTTCTGAATGTGCTAACCATACAGAGAGACTAAACAATTTGTTTAGACAAGAAGCTTAGCTTTCAGAGAGCTAAAGTTAGGTGAGATAAATACAAGTCTTTAAATCTGTACCAAGCTAGAGGCAAACAATAAATTCAGGTACCTGAAATTGTTTGATATACCCATCAGCTAACTATCCTCCTGCTCTCCTTGTTCCCTTTTTCCAAGAGAAAGCCCCAAATTAAGCAGGTTGGTCAGCACCCAAGCATTGTCCTGGCCCTTTGTAGAGATGTAAGTTCAGAAACACCATATAGGAATTCTCAGGAAGAAAAACTGTCCCTGGTGGGACAACCCTACTTTTCCTAGGAGAATATTGGTGAGTTGTCTTCTTCAGTGAGCCCACAGCTCAGCCTCACAAGAGCAGAGTGCCAACCAAAAAGGTGACACAACTCTAAGAGTAAATAAGCTGCACCCCGCTCCTCTCCCCACCCACCCATCACACCCAGCGATGTGCGTCTGCTGGTGGCATTTGGGCCAGGAGAACTGGGCTTGAGCCACCTCGCTGGCTGCGCCATTATTCAGTGCCTCCAGTGACACACAATCCCCTGTTTGACAACTGGCCTGCATATCTGTGGTGATGTGACCAGCTAACTGCAGTTCAAGCATTCCTTTTCTGTGTGTAGTTTATTAGGGCTTTCAGCATTTTTTCTTATTAATATAAGAATATGTGAGGAGGAAGAACATGGTAGCAATTAAGTGCAGCCATGAATTTTATGAACAGTTTGCTGGAAACCACATTAATGACTTCATCAAGGCTAAGTGCACACATCAGCCCAGCAATATTTACTTTTTAAAATAAATTTAGTGCTCAGGAAGGATGTCCAGCTGACAGCCCTGAGGACTGAAGCCCTCTCCTAGCCACAGAAAAGATATAGTGAAAGCAGTAGTGGGATATACCTCACCTCATTGCCATGCACATGTGGGCCTCAAGCCTGTTTCAGAAGGGTCACCTCTAGACTGGCAGAATAATTCAATGTTACATCCGTTGCTGCTTATCTGTATTTGGAAGAGGTTCCTGTTTACGCCAGCAGTAATAGTATCTTTAGTGCTACAGTAACCAGAGCTGGAATTCTTTTCCAAATTGCAGCTGAAGAAGTCAAATTACAGCTCTCCAAGAGTCAGCATCATTTCAATGTATCTCTTTGCCTAGTAGGAACTAGAGGCTCTGAGCTGCCTGTGAAGTTAATTTTTGTTGTCTACTTGCTATTTTTTTTCTCATACACACGTTCATGACTTTTTTCCAGGCTGCCCCTTGAGTTTGGAAGAAGCATCCCCTTAATATCTGTAAACCTACCCTACTTCCATTACTTTAGTTCCCTTCTTAAACATCTCCTTTGCCATACTGTCTAAAGCTGATCAACTTGAAAAAAAAATCTTATCCGAGTCCCCATCTTACTGACCAGCAATGGTTCAGTGGCTTTTACTCCAGGGCTCTCTGTTGGCTTATTTGCATCCAGCTGGTGGCTCATGGTCAGCTCTATCCCACTGGATGATTTATTCCAGCCCCAGACACCAGACACCTCCCACTGCACTGGTACACCTAAGAGGTAGACTGTCTCAGATTACTCTGATGAATCGTTGGCTTTTGAATGCAGAAAATTTAATTTTTTTAGGCTGTTGGCTTTCTAATGGAAGAAGCCACTTTTAATGCAGTTTATGCAGAGAGCACAGTGAGGTCCAGGTCTCATGCAAAAACAACAACAAATATTTCAGACAACCCCAACCACAAAATTCAAATCCAATTCAGGATTTGAACACCCATAAATTTTGTTCTTGGTTATGAAATTCAGCTCAGATTCTCATTACAAATGATTTCTAAGGCCAGTGTCATAACTGGACGCAGGCCATTCTCTGCTAGGAACTGAATCACTGCACATAGAAAACTGGAAAATTTTCAAGTGAAAAGAAAAACACTTCAAAAAAATGTTAATAGACAACCCTTTCAGCAAAAGGCTATTACGTGGGTACTCCATTCATAGTACTTAAAGCTGCTTCACCCTATTTTTTCCACACTTTTATTCCAATGCTAGCAAAATTTATCACATGCTGGTTTTGCATAGGTACTATTTCATGAGAAGATATCTGAGATAAAAGGCAAAAACAAGTTTTCCTACTTCCTCTCCCTCATAGTGTAAGAACTAAAAGAATAAAGAAAATGGAAAATGAAGCTTTTTCAAACACATGAGAGGAAAGAACTTTTTAACATACTGGATAGTGAGCCTGTGAAATTCATTACTTTTAGATAAGATTACCAAATATACCTGAGGACCTAAACCAAATAATTTATTTGAAAGCAACCTTATGTATGAACAGAGCAGGTTTTTAATTTTTGGAACAAAGTCCATCATTTCATTTCTCTATAAACATTTACAGGTTTTTATGAAGTTAAGCAAATGAGGAAATAATTCATCAGATAAATCCAAGTAATTGTGCTCTCTTCAACAGAATTGCAAAATCACAGAACTGCTGAGTCTGGAAGGCACCTCTGGAGAACGCCTAATCCAAGCCCCTGCTCAGAGCAGGGCAGTGTCACCTACAGAAGGCTGCCCAGGACTCTGTCCGGTTGGGTTTTGACTATGTCCAAGATGGAGACTCCACGATCCCCCCCGGGCAACCTGTCCCAGTGTCTGACCACTTGCCCAGTAAAAAAGCTTTTTTTGTGTTTAAATGGAATTTGCTGTATTTCAGTTTGTGCCCACTGCCTTTTCTTCTTTTACTGGGCTCCACTGAGATGAGTCTGGCTCTGTCTTCTTTCCCCTGTCCCCTCCAACCAAGTATTTATACACAGTGGTAAGATCCCCCTGAGCCTTCTCTTCCTCAGGCTGAATAATCCCAGGTCTCTCAGCCTCTTCTTCTGTGACAGATGCTGCAGCATGTCCATGCCCAGCACTGGGACACAGCACTCCAAGTGTGGCCTCACCAGTGCAGAGCAGGAAGATCACCCCGCCTCGACCTGCTGACAACGCTCTTCCTAATGCAGCCCAGGGTGCTATTGAGTGCAAAGGCACATTTCTGATTTGTGTTCAACATGGTGTCCACCAGGACCCCAGATCTGCAAAGCTGCTTTCCACCCAGGTGGCCTGCAGGTTTGTGGGGTTGTTCCTCCCCAGGGACAGGACTTTGTATTTCCCTTTGCTGAACTTCATGAGGTCACTGTTGGCCCATTTCTCCAGCCTGTTGAGGTCCCTCTGAATAGCAGCACATCCATCTGGTCTATCAGCCACTTGTCCTGGTTTTGTATCATCTGCAGACTTCCTGAGGGTCCACTCTGTTCCATCAACCAGGTCACTTATGAAGATGTTAAACACCATTGGCCCCAGTATAAACACCTAGTGCCAACTGCTAGTGACTGGCCTCCAGCTGTATTTCATGCCACTGATCGCAACCCTTTAAGCCTGCCATATAACATATACATTATGTTTTTCTCATTTAGAGTCTATATCACATGGTCCTGCAAACACTTACACACATATATATATATATATATATGAGTATGTGGCTGGCTTTAAAACTGCATATAGTCCTGATCATTTTAGAGTTACTCTTGTGTGCAAGCCTGTACAGGATCAGAACTTTTAAAATAACCTGTTTGGATCCAAACAAGAAATATGCATCTGACCTCAGAATGCTGGGCATCTCACAAACATAGCTGAGAATTATGTATGTCAGGAAACTTACAGGGAGAAAGATTAGAAATGGAAACTATGAATATTTAAGTGTCTCCTTGGGTTTTTTAAATGTAAATTTCACTGAGGCCAATCTCTTTAGTCCATGTTTTTGTTAAACATTTCCATACCTCTCAAAGTATCTAAGGTATGTTAATAGCCAGCTTTTATGCAATGCAAGCAAAAGTACACCGTTTCAAGTTATCAGAGTTCCTGCTTTGCAAAAATGTCACCTTCCCCAGGTTTTGCACTTATTTTTGTTGAGAAGCAAGGTCTCTTCCTGTGTTTTTTCTGAATTAAAAAAGGGAGGGCAAAGGTGGGTGATGAAACGTGCTGTGAAACATAGTTATATATGAGGAACCATGCATGTAATGTATATTTTCATAACGTTCTCAGCAGCAGCTGAACTTCCACTTCAGAAGAGCTAGCCTTTCACATTTCTTTTTTTCTATGGGAGGGAAGATTTCCAGCACTTCTGTGTTTAGTTTCCATATCATGCTTTTGCTGGAGATGTCCTCTTTCCATACAGTACCTCTGAGTCATGGCTCAATGGGAATGCTGACTATAATCTCTTGACATTAAGATGTTGCTGAGCGACTAGAGGATATTTCAAGCAGTGGAATTCATGTTCAGCCACATGTTTGGGCTTGACAACCAGTTAAACCTTGCTAGAGCAATATTTTTCTATGCCGTTAGTTTTTATACCAAACAAGGTCTGTAGTAACTGGATGCCCAAATTGAGCAAAACTGTTTACAAGAAATAAATCATTCCCGGCATTAAGAAAACACAGGGCCCATGACTCGCAAGCACAGCATCATTCAGATCTTTATTTCTCATAAACCAAACCCCCAAACGTGTATTCTCATACACCGTGACTTGTGCTTTGAGTTGTGGTCAGCGCATTTCCATAACCCTTTATTATCATGCTTATCTTGTAGCCATATTTAGCTGCAAATGCATAAGGCACCATTTCACTGCTCAAAAAGGAGAAAAAAAAAAATGCAGCTGAAGACTTGACACAAGGTAAGCATTTTATTTGCTTAACACCAAACCTTAATTCTAATGCAAAACTCCGAGTGATGCATGAGGACCAAAAATTTGGCCCTGAGAATGGTGTGTGGCTTGTGCAAGCCACTGGTGTGCCTGAGTTTCAGGTCCTCTTTCTACTGACCCACAGCGGATATGAGTTATTACAACTTCTAGCTTGGCTTTCCGGTCTGGAGGTTCCTGAGTTGCACCATGACGTGTCAGGTAAGTAGGACTCGTCTACAACTTGCGAGGCTGTCAGACCTCAGTGCTGCAGACGAGCTTCCTCTGAGTGGAGGAGGAGTGCAATCCCCCAGTGACTTGGAGCTTGGGTTTTCAGAAAAATTTCAGACCAGAAGGTGGTTGTTCCATTTCATTTATGGAGCAGCACCCTCCATTTTGCAAGCCCCAGAGGGCAGCTGCTGAAAGCAGAGAGCACTGAGCAAACTGGAAGAAAAAAAGGAAATGGAGTCCAGCACCTTGCTTGCTTCCTTCTCCGTCACAGAAAGATGCAAGCAGAGTGCCAGGCCAGAACTGGCTGTCGACCTCAAAGCCACTGGATGACACCTCTGCCAGTGTCCATTTTTGCATTAGTCCAAGCTACAGTGACAAGATACAATTGCCAGGCCATCTAGATCCCTCTACCTTGCAATGCAAGACCTGCTGGAGAGGCTTTGGAGACTGATGGTTTTTGGAACTGATTTTTTTTTTTCCCAAGCTGCAAGTTTCTCATCTCATCTCAGATAAAAATTATACTCAGTTCTCTGTGTGATGCATGTAGTTGTTAGTTCCTCTTTTATAACGTAAGGAAAAGAGTACTTGCATTTTAATACCCGTAATCTCATCCCTCCAGACAGCTATCTTTTAGCACCAGAGCCTGCTTCTTCCTCTCTTTCTGTACTCTCTTTTGTATAAGAAGACCTTGATTTTTGACTCAGACCTCTCATTTCCTCACAGTAGAAAAGAAAAAAAAGTTATTTTGAGACTTTAATTTCCCACGCTACAGAACTTCACAAATTTTTTTCTAATATATATATTAAAATGGTATCAAAAGCAGATAGTAACCGCTCAAAGATAAAGTCTTTTACTTAAATTGTATGTGTTAAATGGTTCATTGTTTTATGTGCATTGCTTCTGTTTTGAAACATTTTAACAAATGTCCTAGCGGTTCTCAGCCCATTTTACTAACTCTGGATACGCACTGAAATCAGGAAAAATATTTTTTCTTAGCTTTTAATAGAAAAAATTATGAAAACTCTCACTTCTGTAGACAAATTAACAAAAATATTTGTCAGTCAATCTCAAGACTGTGTGTGCAGAAATTTGGTTACTATAGGGCAGGTGACTGACTAGATTTTACCTATGATACTTCTGGTTCTAAAAGCATGGCTTATATCCATGAGAGACAATTTTCTGTATTGTTTTCAGTTACTTGCTTAATTTAAACTATTTGCTAATTTTCCCCACCTGGAAATGGCTCTTTGAAGATGTATGTTATGAGAGTGGCCAAAGGATCCTGCTCAGAATATCTATATTTATAAATATAAATTAAATGTGGTCAGGCCCTTTTCTCTGGTCCTGAGGGCAAATGGCACAGCATAGATCATGTCCATGTCTTCTCCTCCCTCATTCCCCAAAAAACCAGTGTGTCACTGTCTGTACTGCTTACCAGGAACACCATGCAGTAGCTGGCCAGTACAGACCAGGTGAGTGCTTGTTGGCGTCCATCAAAAGCATGCCAGAGAGCACTTTTGATCATAGGATCCTATGCCTGATGTGGTAGAGTTTAAATCAGCCCCATGATACTAATGACTTTGTTTTCTCATATTAATAATATTTTTTACGGACAGAATTTTGACAAAGAGTTGCTCCATCATACTTCCATTAAGCTGTGCTTATATTTTCTTTAAAAAATTACCAATCTGATCTAATATTTGCAGTAACGTACACCTGACACAGGCTGAGTTTGAGTGCAGAGGTTTAGCAGAGGTTAGTTTTCCAGATTTTGGAGATTTGTGCTTGCTTATATTATTGAATAAAATATAATCCTAGAGAGATAATCCAGAGACCCTTCTTTTTTATACTTTGGCTATGGACGATCCCCTGTCCATCACTGCACAGACCTAGAAAACTTCATTTTTTAGCCAATACTGGAAGCAAAAGTGAATATTGTGGTCCCAGGCTCACTCCCATAAATGCAGGAGCTGGAATCCCTGTGTGGGCGTAGGTTTCAGCTCAGTGGGCAGATTTCCAGGCTCGGTGGCAAGTGCAGCAGGTAGATCTTGTGAAATGCATGACGGGAAGCTCTATGGCTATCAAGTGCTTTAAGATGTCTTTGAAGTCTCAGCTGTGAATAATCGTAACATTTCCACAAAATTGACATAAATTCTATGGTGATTATACTCTGTTCACCTTAACTGTGGAGCCTGAGGTATAAAGCTGTGGCACTGAGTGGCAAGTGTGCTCATGAAATTGGATAGCCCACGCTGTAATTTGTAAAACTGGAGTGTGTGTCTGGCCATTGGATAAAATTGGAACAGCTTAACTTGTGTCATAAGTCCTAATAATATTAATAACACTTTTTTCCTAGATGGTCATTTTTGCCAATAATCCTCAAAGTATTTTACAAAGCTGACAAGTATAATTAACTCTAGTTCATAGGATAATAATTCAAGGCACAGAGAAATGAAATTTCTGGTATTAGGACTCACAGTCTGAGTTTTGCATACCCTGCACACCAGACTGCTTTCTTGGTGATGTTAAATCCACATTTTGGACCAGCAGATTCTGAATTAATGTCTTTTCCTACCCCTATGCCCTTTTATGTCTGTATATCTGTCTATAAAGGACTTAGGCTGGTTGCTAAAAAAAAGCAGTTTGTTGTTAGCGGAATATTGTTTTACTTCCAAAGCCCTGTGAGAAAAGAAAGCAGGTGAAAAGAAAGAGGGATAACTTTCTGAATGCAGCAATATCACTTGTCAGGTCAATTTGCCTTTTCTAAACTGTCCAACTGTCCCAAGAACTGTTGACACATTGGCATAAACCCCTTAGATAAATTAATAAAAGCAATTAGCAAGTATGAAACACTCAACCAGCTCTACTCGTCCTCTAAGCTCAAATGTTGCCTTCACCCTCTCACATAGCAGTAAGTAGGAACAGAGCCAGACATACTGGGTTTAAAGGTTCAAACACTTCCTCCTCCCCTGCCCAACAAAGAAGAGAGATGTCCAAAATATTTCCAAAGCAAATTATAATGGAGCCAACCACAAGAATGTCCTTCCATTTCACAGTGGCTTGTACCAAGCTGGTATCACTGTTTTCCCAGAGTTGAGCAGAAGAGTTGCAGCGTGCTACACTTCGACCTCAGCCCCATCAGCCCTTTCCAGCCTCAGGAATCTCAGGGTAATTTATGACCAGCTGCCCTCCACCTCTGTGGCCATCTAGGTAATCAGCAGTGTCCCAGAGGGGACTTGCTAAAGGGTGAGAGCTGTGCACTTTGGATCACCCTCCATCAGGGATGCATGGATCTCTTGGAGTGCTTGGTGCCGAGTTTGTGGGTGGACATGTCATCTGCATGGCACTGCTCCATCTTTGAAACACACCACTGGAAATCCAGGAAGACTACACCAGTGTTTGTTCTTCCTTTCTGACAGCTTGGCTTTCTCTAGAGTTTTTCAAGACCTTTCTCTTGGCTTTGTTAAAAGTGGTTTCCAGCTCAAACATCCCATTTTTGACAATATCCTTCACTGCACAGCTGTTGGGGGATTAGTGGAGATCAGGCAGGGAGGGCAAGAGCCACAAAAGGTCTTGGGTGCTTAACTTGTCGTCACTATCCCTCTAGCTCCTACGAAATCCAAATCCCTGCCTTACCACCCACCAAACCTTGGACATACCTCCAAGGCACCAGCAGCTCTATTCCCTAAGTTTGCCACAAATCCTTGCTCCTGACACTGCTAAATAGCAAAGAGTCTAACCTGTGCCGCATCTCTAAATCCTTCAATCCTCTTTTACGTGTATGCCTGTATCTAGGGCATACTTCTAGAAAGGAATCTTTAGCCCTCCTTTAACACTGCTTGGAGTGGCACATACCCTCTGCGACAGCACTGGGAGGAAGCTGGCAGGAGCACTGATCCTCACCTGCAGAAGAAATGCACGAGCCCTTAGCCCTATACCATCATTTATGGGACATTGTCCTATAGCATATATGTGGCTTTCATATCCTGGCCTGTAGTAGAGGAAGCCTGTATTTCCTCCCACTATGACACTCTTTTTATAGCTCTTCATAACTTTGTAAATTTAACCATTTGGGCTGAAATTTTACAAATGTGGTTCACCTGTTTCCAAAACAGAGCCCAAGAAAAAAATATCCATTGTTTTACAGTATAAAACACAACAAAACCCAAATAGGTGTTTCATTAAAAAATTCTACTATCCCTCTTCTCTGGAGCAGAGATTTGGAATTCAGCAAGGGGCTTACCCTAATGTCAGAGACATGCCTTTTCCTGCGAAAAACTTCTCTGGTGAAATTACCCGGTGAAATTATCCTACGAAATGAGCCTTTGGGAACTCTGAGGTCGCGCACACTCCACAGAGACTTTTTTTCAGGTTTAACAGCTTTGGAGTTTCCTCCAGCCCTGAGCCAAATATGAGTTTCCAGATAATTTGCTGCTTTTGGCTGTGGAAGGGGTGCTGGTAACGCTGGGGGAGCTGGGGGATGCCTCTCGTGTGCTCCCATTGCTCCTCCTGCTGGAGTCGAGCAGCATGAGGGAGGCTTCTGGGGAGGGAGATGGGTAACACGGCTAGTCAGGTGGGAGGTGGCTATAAGCAGGGCAAGGGAAAAGACAGACCCTCAACTATGGGTTTTGACCCAATCATTGCTGCTGGGGTTGTATGTTAAGGTTTTTCCTACAATTACTGGAGTTGGCGATTTATACAGTTTTTTAAATGAAAAATGAACTTTCCGTGCAAGCTTTACATGCTGTCAGCTGGAAGAAAAGAAGTAATTCTAATTACCAAGGGAGATATAAGCACAAGTGTTTGCAGCACCAAAAGCGGGTATCACAGCAAGAAAGCAGATGGGGCCTCTTACACCACTCTTTTCTCCCACTGTAGTCCCCAACTCCATTTTCCCACATCCTCCCATCAGGTATGGTACTACCATACGGCAGATCCTGGGTCTCTACACTTCTCGTTCACCCCTGAGGCTACTGATCCTGAGCACTGGATGAGATTGAGATTGTTTGGAAGAGATAGGATGTGATCATTTCATTTAAGACGTTATCATGGACCTTCTGCACATGGAAAGAAAACTGAGGTTGCAAAGGCTACCTAAACTGTGGCTTTTCCAAATTTCTTGCTTGCCTTTGTGACCTAAAGCTCTTGAAGCATAGAGGGAAGTGTGCATGCATATCTATGCAACATACCTTTTTTTCCCAGCTAATTTGTGTCTGGGTTAACACAGACATCAGACTGTCTAGTGTGAAAATATACAATATACTAGGTAAAAATGCAGTCAGAAACTCCATTTTGCTATGAGTTGCAAAGCTGAGAGACACCACAAATAGGATAACAAGGAGAGTTTCATGAATCCAGTTGCTCAATAACCTAATGCAGCTTTTTCAAAGCCTCAGTGGTGGATTCCTGTCTCCAGGCTCTCTTGTGGTCAAGGAAGTGTGAGGAGCCACAAATGACAGCATGTTCTTGGCAGCAGCATGCCAGCTTTGCAAGTCTTGTAGGACTTTGGTACTTCAGGACCTTAGGCTTTCATTAACTGCAGAAGTAAAAAAGGCATGTGCCTGGGTTTGGGTTTTTTTTTTTTTTTCTGTCTCCACTTCATGCACACCCTCCGGTTTGTATGTGCATGTCTGAGAATGAAAGAGGAAACTGATGGATCTATTTCACATCACTTTTCAGTAATGTTATTAGGTGGAAAATGAAAAAAATGAAAACTCACCAAGCGATAGAAAAGCATTTTTAGAAATGGAGACAGCAGACAACTGAAAATAGCTGTCTGTGAGATGGCATCAAATTTGATATGGACGTATTTGAAATTTCTCAGCAAGAATGGAAGGGAACACAATTGTTATGTGTAGTTGTGATGAAGGGTGGTAGGCAGCTGGGTATTCTCTTTGAATTTCACTACAGTGGTTTTCTAGGTAAGTACCTCTTACCACAAGAAGTACTCGATGTCTGAAGTCCTTTCTAATTGTAAAGACAAAAGCTTTTTTTTTGGACACTAAGTGAGAAAGACTTGCTGGTTGACATCCTTAGTGAAAGAAGGTGTTCAGAAATTGCTCCTGGTAAATGGCAGAGGACTAAAGCACATTTCCCTCACCACAAGAGCAACTCTTCACTGTGCTGTGGGTGGCTGCTGTTTGAGACGCTGGGGAAGATAAGCTCCTCCAGAGCTGGAGAATACCAGAACTTCCCCTAGAGCTGGCTGAAACCAAGAAAGCCAGGTTAAAAAAAACCAACTCAAAGATCAAAGTGAAAATCCTATTCCTTTAACCATGTCTTCCTAGACAGTAATACATAACTAATACATAACTGAAGTTAAAACTTCCTTTGGGAGACAGAGGGATTCAAAACTGCATTGGACAGTTCAGAATTTTTATGGGCTTAGACACACAAGTTGCACACAAAGAGCAAGGGGAGATAAATGAGAAGTAATAAGCTTAAAATTCAACAAGAACAATTTAGGTTTGACAAGAGGACAAACTTTCTAAAGCTAAGTCAACATAACATATCACTTGGGAATTCGAGTTTGTCATCTCAGGGTGTTTTTAGAACAGGCAAACATGTCAAGAAGAACATGGATGATGTTCAGTTTGTCTTCAATGTCTTCTAGAAATCTCTTCCAGACTCATATTCCTCTAATTGTGAGATGTCATGCACACATGTAAAACTACATCAGAAAGACATCAGTAAGATTAAAAAGCAGGCTTAAAAATGTTTCTAAAGACTAGACTATGCTTCTCTGTGTAATTTTGCTGTCTTTAGCCCCCTGCACACATACATGACGGGACAGCCAGCAGCATTATTATTGCTTGTCTGCCATTTTCAGTAGTAGCAGTAGCATCAGGGCTGGTTTGTCTTTTTTCTGTCCTTTACTAATATTCATTAGACGGACTTACAAAGAGGGAGTCAACTTATCCTGAATGTTCATATTTTGGCCTCAAAATATCCTCCCGTGGCAAGCAGGCCTGCTTAGACACCCCAACATCACCCATCCCAGCAGAGTGTCTGACACAGAGGAGAACTATCAGGAGGACTTCAGAGTTGGGGAGGCTCCGGCAGGATACAGCCTGAGCTTTTCTATACAGAACTATAAACGCACACCCAGAATCTGGTGTAGGTAACAGTGGTGGGAATATCCAAGCTGTCTGTCTTTGATAATACATGAGCCTCTGAAATTCAGAAACACATACGGGGAGAGGAGAAACTACAATAGCAAGGTGTACAGACATGGGGGCTATATACTAGGTCCCTTTCTACTCCAGACCTAAATGATGATCAAAGGGTAAACTGACTTTTGCAATGCACTGGCAATGACTAGTCTGGATCTGCTACCAAAGCAGATTATTTTGTCTGCCAGTCTCAGGCTTGTTCTGCTAGCTGTTATGGTGGGATGGATTTAAGACCAGTTTTGGAGTAGATACAAATGTAATGATGTTTCACCTCTTTGCTGCTAATGGTGAGACTAAAGGTGTTTGAATGATACAAAGAGACTGAAGAGATGCTGCAGACCTATTGCTGAGGTCATCTTTGATTTGGATCTCCTTCTGCAGATCTTGGACAAAGACCATCAGTTCCACCATGAATGTGCTTGCCTTGTGACAAGTCAAGACAACTGCATATATCCATGACTTGTATGTGTAAGCACATAGCTTTGCTTGATCATCTGTAACAAAAATGCTCTCTGAAGGGCACTTTTAATTGCCTTTTCTACCAGCAAGAGAGGAATGAATGAGATAGATTACAGAAACCAGAAGGACCGCCCAGTTTGCTGGGCAAAATCTTTGAATAATTTAATCATGTATCAGCATTGTTTCAGTCAAAACAGTAAAGGTGCAATAGCAATTCTGGTACGTCTCTATAAATTTTCTAAATTTGTATGGGTGTGAAGATTGTATCTATGGTTTCAAAACCAGCTAGAATCTGCAATGCCTCAGAGGAACCACTTTGTCAAAGTGATGACTGCTTAGATGATTAGTTATAGTCTGAGTCAATGCTTCCCCAGATACAGAGATGAAGAAGACACTACAATAATTTTCAAAAATTTATGATCTCAGAATTAGTGGTTTAACTCCCCTTTTGCAGATATTAGCGCCTTTTTTGCAGCTTCATTTTTACACTCAGCTCTGCTTCATTTGACGCAAACTTAATAGGCAACTCTTCCATTTCTTTTTCTGCTCCTCATTGTTACATGTGCATTAATGGAGACAGCAGCCTTGAGGAAAAAAACTGTATGTGATGAGATAACTAAAGACTGCATCATAATTTACAATGCCAGAAGGCAATGTTTTGAAGTTGATTGACATCCTTAATTCTGGCATTTATCAGCTTTTAACTGCTTGATTCTACAACTATAAAATGTTCTTTCCGATAGCTTGGATTATTTATTTATTTATTTTTAAATGTTATATCCTACATCTCAAAAAAGAACCCCACTCTCCCTTTCCCCCTCCATGGTTCATAAGGTGCCATCATGCTGACATTCACCTGGGTCAGGGGAAGGACTGGACGCTATTGATATAGACTATGGACCAACCACTACTAAAGCTAGAAGAGAAAGCAGCAGTGGGAATAAACTGTCATCTTCTACCGGAGCAGGGTAGAGGTGAGAAAACTTCACCAGTAATTTTCACAGACATTTACTGACTTCAAAGGAATAATGAGCAATAGAAACGCTGGGAGTCATCCAGACTGCAACGGGCACAAAACCAGGGCTCATTCCTTCTTCCCCTTCCTCTCTGACTCCTCTCAGTCTCTTTCCTACCTCTGACACTTTACCTAATCCCATCTTTCTGCCCTACACAGTCTCGAATACAGCTGCTCAACACACAGCAGAAAATTATGTGGTGTCAAATTGTGCACGTGGGTATTTAATGATTCCCTGGATGGACAGACTGAAGAACAGCAAGACAGACAGACAAATAGATAAAAGCTCCTAAATAGATGGACCAGCACAAGCAGAGGTACGCTTTTCTTTGACCTGCTAAATATCTGATAACAGATTTCATATTCTCACTGAGTTAAAAAACTGCATTAAAAATATTTAGGGACACATTATACTAAATTTACAAAATCTAGAGTCAGCACTTGTTCACACACATCAAAGCCCCATATAAACATGGGCACATTTGACTCCATAGTACAGAAGCGAATGACTTTTTTTTCCGTAGAGGTTTTCTTTTTGGTCACTTATGTGGTGGAGGACATAATTTTCAAGAAGCACAGTAAGTAAATTCAGTAAGGCCCAAGGAAGTGGGTATTGTCATCTGTTAACTACCATGTTGAGCTTTGAAGTTAGGAGAAGCCACAGTGCTCACCACACTGCCATGGTCAATTTTTGAGTGGTAATGTCTTCCTCCAGATGTCATTATGTCAACCACTGTAATAATGTGCTCTCTCTCTAGCTTTGAAGGTTTTTTTCCGATCAGTGTCTAGGATTTTATCGGAAGAGTCATGGACCTTAGGGGAACAACTGCCAAAAACCCATTGTGAAATTCTGCAGGATCAGATTACTGTGGTGGAGAGAGGGTGAGAGTCCAAGACAACTCTAGACAAATCTGTCTAACTCAGTTTATTTGGTACAGGTTGTAGGGGTGCACAAAGCCTTATTTCCCTATCAATAAGAAAATACCTTGTAGCAAAATCATTTTTTTCCCTTAAGATAGTAATTTTCTATTTATACGAAGGTACAGTGTAAAAAAAACTTTGTAAGAATGGTGTTTTATGAATGACTCAATGTTCATTAACTATGTATTATTCAGATATCATGTACTGACAAGGCATCATGGCTTGTGCTCTAAATGCTTTTTCCTTTACCTCTTTAACCTCTGTATCCTTTGAGCAACTCCCTTTCTGTGGAAAGAAAGACTCTTTCAGGTCTGTTATGGTTGTGAAATGAAAATTAGCTCACTTAGATGCTCATTGTCTCTACTAAAATATGATCCAGAGCTAGCCAATAGCCCTGTGTAGCACCCACTAGTATATTACACTTACAGTGCTACTTACCCATGGTCAAACACGAAGACTGTGAGATGACCAGAAACTGAATTTATGTATCCTATACCCAACTCCGGTGCCTTGACCACAACACCAGCCTTCTCTTAAATCAGTTGAATTTGGTTTTGGTTATCCAAAAATCTCACTGATGAGGTTTTGCATAAGCAGAAGAGCACCAGCATCGGGTGAGAAGTAGCAGTCAGCTGCCCTATTCCAATCCTAATGGCTTCTGTGGGCTTGAATGGGTATTAATGAGGGCAGGATTTGCCTTTCTGTTACTTTGCCTACAACAGGATTTCAGTATGCAGTGCTTGAGAGAGATGGAGAAAGATGGTAAAGTAGGGATTTGTGCAAGTCAGCTACTTGCTCTTTTTGTTCAGGGTTTCTTTCAGGTGGTTTTTTCTCATGGTCAGTCGTCCCTTGAATACGTTGATCTTGCATCAGCTTTTTTCAGGATAAGAAGTACTGTTAATAGCAGTTCATGTCTACTCCTATGTTTCAGTCAAGGCTTGTATGAAGACCATATAAAGAGGTTCTCCTTGAACTCAGGTGACCACAGGCTGTAGGTGGGGAGAGAGTTTGGCTTCCCGCCTAACTGCCTTCGGGAAGCATGCTCTGCCAATCTATGAGGACTGAACAATTTTTAATTCAACAAATCTTGGTAATTTGCACCTAAGAGCTACCTGAAAGATATTTTGGTGAGTTTATACCTATTTCAAATAACCGTAGAAGCTCAGGAGAATTCCAGAAGTAAGATCATAACTGATGTGCAAGTTTTTAAGGCAGAACAGTGAGGTGATGCAGAAAGATAAGATTGAAATTATTTCAATTCATGGCAAAATTAAAGAAATGCAGAAAAGTGATTCAATAAGTAAAGAATTTAGAAATAAGGTGTAATGGGGGCCACTCAGTAAGTTCAAATTAACCTCATTCTCTTTTGAAACAACACATTTGGTATATAATAATATCTTCTGAGATATGTGAGGTATATAGGCCTTTCTAAGGTCAATTGACTGTACCACCATTCTCCCTCAACCATAAGCATTGCACAGTCCCAATAGCACATTTGTGAAATGGATTAATGAATTATTAGCTAATGGATCTCAGAAACAGGAATGTCAACAGGAAATTAGTTTTGAATATGATGCATCCACTGGGCTCCTACAGGGATTGGTGTAATGTGTCATGTCATTCAGTACTTTGATCATTGTTCTGAAAACAAGTGTAAAAATTGCTGCTTATAAAATTTTCAGATTATACAAAATTTTCCAAGTGGCTAAATAGTATGAAGACAGAGCCTCAATACCAAGTGGTCTGGATCATTTGGTAACTCATCCCAGTCAAACAAGAGATGGTTTAGCAGATACAGGTGTAAGTATTGCTCTAGAAATAGGTAGTGCAGACTGTGCGCAAGATCTTCAGACCAGCAACGGATGCTTTTCTGGAAAATATGGGTAGTTACATGAAAGTTATGCTTTGGCCAGGCAAGACGTGACCCAGGATGGGTAATGAAGTAAACTGTAATGGTTTGTTATGTACGATGGGTAAGATCACATTATTTCAAAGTTTTCAGTTTTAGACCACAAGGACCAAGTTCACCTGACCATGGGTATACACTTAAAATATAGACCTCTGCATATAAATAGTCACTCTGGACTCTCTTTATAGTTGTAGAATCATAAAATCATAGAATAATGGCATGGTTTGGCCTGGAAGGGACCTTCAGAGATCACCTAGTTCCAACCCCCTGCCACGGGCAGGGACACTTTCTACTAGACCAGGTTGCTCAAAGCCCCATCCAGCCTGGCTTTGAACACTTCCAGGGATGGGGCATCCACAGCCTCTCTGGGAAACCTGTTCCAGTGCCTCACCACCCTCATCATAAAAAATTTCTTCCTTATGTCCAATCTAAATCTACCTTCTTTCAGTTTAAAACTGTTGCCCTTTGTCCTGTCACTACAGGCGCTGGTAAAAAGTCTTTCTCCACCTTTCTTATAAGCCCTCTTTATATATTGAAAGGCTTCAATAAGGGCTCCCTGGAGCCTTCTCTTCTCCTGGCTGAACAACCCCAACTCTCTCAACAGTCAATAAGGAGAAATTTATTTTAAAGTCATGAGACATCTCTTCCAAATACAGGTAACAAAATAAGGTAGATTAAGCAATCCCTAAGAGATCCTATTTCTTTCCTTTGGTTATAAAAGATGCCTGGGGTGACTATCCTAGATGTAGATATCTTCACTGTAGCTTTCTAAAGTTATGCAAGATGAATCCCACCTCAAGTGACAACAAAGGAAACAAATTCCCTTGAAGTCAGAAGACATTCACATATCTCTTACTAAATTATACCTTCAGAACAGCGTATATCAGGAATAATTCAATTCACTGTTAAAGAATCTCAAATTCAACTGGCAACTTATTTTGGAAGATAGTCTGAGAAATGATGAAAGGGCCCAGTTTTCAGAAACAGTTTGTCCCCATTTCACAGTGTGCTTTTTGAATCACAGACTATGTGGCCCTCAGGTGAGGTTTACTTAATCAGTAGCCACCTTCAAAGTCTCATAATACATTTATATAATGATATTGCAGATTGAGTGAAATGGTGTTTTCGTGGTATTAATGTCATTAGTTCTCTCTTAAAATCCATTCTTCAAAGTGAAATTCAACAATAACATCAACGCATTCTGATTGGTGGAGTCTTCAGGGTGTCTTTATCACAAACTCAACTGTATCTATCCTTTAAACAAGTCTACTGACATTTCCAATGATGAGGAAGGGAGAATGGCAGGCCTGTTCACCCCTACGTGTCTGGCTTGCCTCCCTGATGTGACATCATTGCTCATGCCCTATTCCAGCATAATCGAGCAGGTCAGTGGTTATTCCAAGCTTCACCCATTCCAGATTCCACCCTTAACCCTCCAAAATGAGTCTTTTATAGTTAAATGATTCACTTATTAGGTAAAATAAACATGGAAATAATGTCAAATTAAAATAAAGCGAAGTAGCATGAAGTTAAATTCAGACTGACACTGAGCAAACAGTCTGGCTGGAATCATTATACCCTTCTGGAAACAGGCACGGATATCAGAGCATGGATCCAATTAGTTTCAACTGGGAGGACCCTTCCTGTTCCTGGCTCCCTAAGCTTCAGTCTCACAGTGTAGATGTTAATTTAGAGGTAGGGACAACTCTCCTGCAGTTGCCATCTACAGGAACTCAAGAAACCTGCTAACTGTGTTCTGAGGCCAAGACAACAAAAGAAAAGTATTGAAAAGTATGCAATTTATCATTTGCAAAGATCTTTAAGACCTTGGTCATGTAAATGCTCAGAAGGCCTTGGCTCCTATTAGAGCTTGGAGAGAAAGCCAAACCCGAGCCATGTTCACCAAGTCCCAGTGCTGGTCTTCATATCTAGAGCCAACTGACAGGCCAACGTACACAGAAAAAGAATGAGTGGAAAGGGATGTGCAAGGGCTGCTCTGCAACTTCTTAAGAGAAGTGCTAGACAGCTCTTTCAGGCTTGTTATTATTAATTGGGCTCCACAAGTAATTTAGTTAGATGCACTACCAGACCACTGCTACGACCACTCATTGGCTTTCTTACTACTGCTCCTTACCTCAGACCAGCAGATACAAAATGATATGCAAAGCAGTATGAAAGAGTGAGTAAGCAATATGGAGTAAGCTTTTGGCTGTAGGCAACTTTCTGCCTTTCAGATATAAGCTCCCTTGTTGAAGTTGTGGTATCATGTAGGTAAAACACAAAAATACAAAATTAACTCAGTTATGCCACTTCAGGATCCAGTTGGACACAGGATCTATCACTAGGCACAGCTACTATTGGCACCACACAAATACAAACCCCAGAAGAGGAGGAAAGTGCATTTTCCAGCAAAGATAAGCTTGGCTGAGCTCAGTGAAGAGAAGACATCTTTCAGGCTCACTTGGAAGAACAATTCTCAGCAGCGCTTGTAGATTTTAAACCATTATTGCAACTATATCAAGGATGTGTATGATATGAGGTACATCCCTACTTGTTTGCAAACATACCACCATCCTGAGAACTGGCAGTGGTTCTCAGCTGTATCACAAGGGGTGACATTTTAATATCCTGACCCAACAGAACTCAGGAACATCTCCACAGCTGCCTGTCATGAGGCAACCATGAGCACCACAGATCAGATTTGTGCAGTTCTTTATTTTGCATGCAGTGAGAATCAAGAAGGGTGTCAGGATGTTATTTCAAATACTGGGCTTTATATTCATATTGGGGGGGGGAATGGAAATTTGGACATTAAATACTTTTTTCTTTCAATTTCTTTGAAAAATCTCAAAGCAAATTGAGTCATAGTATTTCTGCTGGTACACCCATACTGTTCTTCTGAATTCTGTGTATTTGGTGGCAAGAAGTTTTCAGCTCGCTCTCTTCGCTACACCTTAAATCATCAATGCATATAAGAGAATTGTATGCATTGAATTATATCACTTAAATTCCCTTTCAGGCCAATGGAAACCATACATATATTTTTAATTATCAAACTGTTGACTTTGAAAATTGGGCAACATTGAATTAAAAAAAAATTCAAAGCTGATATCACCATCTCTGCCAAGTGAGAGTGATCCAATCAAAACTTGGCATAATCAAGTGGTATGAATCCTTCCAAGCATTCATTACAATCTTTAAAACAATCCTTCGTCCAAAAGGCTGATACAGCATCAGTCATCACTCCAAGGAAGCATTAATGAAATAGGTAAGAGAAAAGAAAAGGCAAAAGCAAAAAGCTTTTATTAGAAATCGTGCAAATCGGGCAAGGAATGTCTTAACTTTGTTTTTATTATACTTGCTTCTCAAATATGACAGCCCACATTTCTATTTTTGCATATCGTGTGTAGGTTGAGTATTCTCCAGATGGGGACATCAACTTTTCTGCATCCTGGCAGTGTGTCACAGGGCTATAGCCACACAAAAAAAGGCCATGTCTACATTGTTCTTGAGAAAATAAAACCAGCAAGATGGCATGTCCGTAGAATTTCTCCCTTACTGCCCTGAAGAACTCTGCCAGCATCTGGTAGCCTCAGGCCAAAACCACAAGCACAAACCAAAAAAAGTGGAAGTTATCCTTGGCTGGGAAGAACCTCTGCAGCCTCCACCACTGTGAGGGAAAGGCATCCTTGGTGCCAGCCCCACCCTCCCAACATGCCTTTCTGCAAGACCAGCAACCTTCCCTGCACGCCCTTTGGTGGCAGCTTGGCCCTGTGGTTAATATGGCCACTGCTGCCAACAGAAAAGTGAGCCTCAATCTACCCATACACCCCAAGCAGAGCCAGCAGCCTGGATCTTCTCCCAGAACACAAATGGCCATTGGCAGCTTCCATACTTTCTCCAAGACACACTTCTGCCCCACCAGTCCGTCATGACAGTCCAGCCCTGGCACAAACCACTGTAATCCCCCTGTCCTCTCTCCACAGTCTTCAAGGACCAAAACACCCATTATCAAGAAGACGCTGTAACAACATAGCTCGTTGGAGTATTTCTGCGTTAGAAAGGTCACCAATAAACCAATAGCAAATGCCTACCTATGTACTAAAAGAAAAGTTTTTGTGAGTTTATGCACATGAACATCTTGGTTACTTTACTAGGAAAGAGAGATGGCTGGAGTGAACTATGGGCCCCAGAACCATTGCTATTGATCACTAGAGCCAAAGTGTTATACCCAAGACTGCCCTCTGAGTCTGGTTTGATCCACTCATATCTTCAAAATCAGAAAGTGAGGCACAGAATTAGAGGCCAACTGCTGCTTTAGGACATCTCTGCTCCATTTACTACCCCTCTTATCTGAATGAAACCTGCAGATCTTGACCTCTTGAAATTTCATGGGAGTAACTACTTGTTCTCCTACATGATCTATATCTTCCAATCAAGTCCATAGATTGGAAGCACAACTGGGAATAATGAACAATGTCCCTCACCAGTCTGGACCAAGGTGAGACAGTACAATCATTCACCACTATTTGTCCTCTGTGGAACTACAAATCTTTCTGTGAATCTCTTATTTTTGCCCTTAAAAAACACAGAAGAGAGGCTGCAAAGAGCACACAGCTTTTACTAGTACATAAGAGCATGTAGAGTTGTTTATAAATTGATAGGCTCTGGGAAGTGGTACTGTAATGCAGGGAAAGTATCATAGAGCAGTAGTAGCTAGCATAGTGCTGGCTCCCAAATCCATCTCTCAGCAGCTTTCAGACAACCCTTTGGACTCAGCAGGTGTAGCATAAAGCAATAAATCCTTGCAGAAATGTTGAAAAACTAAGAGAAAGTATTTGCTAATTGCAAGCCTAATGCCACCATTTTATTAGATTTCAGATGAGAAACCTGGGAATATTGTATGGTGCAGAAGATTCAGCATGTCAGCACAAGATTAAAATCCTACCAAGAAGAGGTTGTTAAACAGAAGGTATTTAGCAAGAAAACAACTCATTGAAGGGATGGCCTTCATGGTCCCTTAATGATGGATGCTCTAAGGACATTCATCCTAGGAGCTGAGGGTGAGGATTAGTGTGGCTCCTATCAGCCCAGGTGTACACATTTATATAAGCAAATCAATATTATCCCTCTCCTACATTTTTATCTCAAAACAACATTGGAGCAACTTCAGAGTCAGCTTCATTTTTTTCAGCACAAATTATTGCCAGTCAATATTTTATGTAATACAGCATTTTATCTATTTTAGTACTAAAAATGTCTTGTAATTAAACACATCAGACCTATTTTCAATGTCAAGATATTGCAAGCTAGTTGAGCAGACACTATGGAAGTAGATGGTAATACTCTCATTGACCTCACAGAAATCAGAGAAAGACTAATAAGCAGTGGTTCTGGAAACACCATCTTGAAGACACCCATGAAGCAAAAAAAAGCTCATCTTGATCTCAGTAATGCATTTCCATAGCTTGCTCTGGTGTAAGGCAAAAGGCACAAATCACAGTACCTCCTGATGTCTGCTTTACAACGAGAGATTGTGGCCACTCTGGCTCCTTGAGTTTTATAAACAGTGCAGTCCCAGCACACTGGCTACTGTTTTCTATATTAAATTGTTGGGGAGGTGGTATCAATAAACAGCTGCACAGTCAAATTAGTACTGTTTACTGTCAAATTAACAAGGAAAGTGATACTTTCTGCTCTTTGTTTATAACTCTGCACAGTTGGCCCTGGCACCAGACAGACTAAATGAAAATGGACAGTTCCCAATGCTAGATGCTCTCCTAGATCAAACAGAAGGGAAATTTTGTTTGTCTTATAAAATAAACAGTATCTTTTCAGGTTCATGTGCTCAGAATAACAGCTATTGAGTTGCACCAGCTGTTTTTTATTTCACTGCTAATTGTATGTCTCATTCCTCAACCAACTAGCAGGTCATTTTTTGCTAGCTGATGTTCACTCAGGCAAAGGGAATGGGAGTCCAGCACACACGTGTGTCCATGAGGTAGAACAGTGGGGACATGTTTAAATTCCTGCATGAAAGTTGTGTGCGTTTGTCGGCTTGTGTTGTACTGATCTTTAGAAGATACACCCTCTCCTTTCAGCACGCCCCCTGAGCTTTGTTCTTGGAGAGATGGTATGAAACCGATGCCAAACGCTTGCAATAGTTACATGATACTGCACCCACACTGAGGGTGTTTTACCCCCCAAAATGCCTCCAAAATCTACAAATAGTCTTTGTGTCTAAAGAAATCTTCTGACATCTTCAGTCAAAAATTTTGAAAGGAACTGAATCACTGTTTTTATTAAAATGTCTACTTTAAAAAGGAAAATGTAAATTATTCCAACTAAGCCTCATTTTTAGGTGTGGTCTAGGCTACTTGCATCAGGAAAACTTTATCTCTGCACACTGTGCTTCTTGCCATTCACTCACTCTTCTGACTTTTCTTCCTTCACCTCTCCATTCATTAAAATTTCTCTTACAATCACTTATTTTCTAAAATTCCATTCACTCAGACAGAAATATAGAAAGGCTGTCACTACACAACCATATAAAAAAAAATTGGTCACGCAAACTGTGCACAAGCTTTGCTTATGATAGATTTCCCGTAATTTTAAATGATTTGCAATATTGTCTCTTCAAGACGGGTTTTTGCAAGACACTTGATGTTGGTCTATTTTTCTTCTTGAATCCAATAATTTTACCATGTATTTACAAGAGTATAGTTAGGAGAACTGTGTGGAGAGCTTTCTAGAGTTATATTTCTTATCAGAGAAAGTAAAAATTGGAGAAAATAAATACACAGACTATCATAGTTCACTGTTTGCAACCTTTATTAAATGATCAGAAACTATGTGAATGAGGGTGGTATAAATGCTTGGATGCATTAAAACCAAAACCCAGCTCTTCTCTGTCTCCAGTTAAAAGGCTTTTGTGGTGATATCCTGTTGATAAGAACTTTGAAATATTGTCAATATGTAGATATGATCTCTAAAGAATGAGTTTGAAGTCATTCTAACTCATCCATCTCAAGGAAAAATTCACTGCAGGCAATTTATGCAGATTATATAAAGTTTGGTAGACAGTTATAACAGTGAGAGTTGGTCATTTCTCCAGAGTGACTTGGTAGCTTACAGATCAGTATTACAGTTGGGAGTCCTCACCTAAATGGTTTATTTATGTTAGACATGAAGGGTGAGATGAATCATGCCCAAAGTGCTTTCAGAACACATTTACAGGTGTGTTGGGCATCCAGAGCCCTGTTTTAGTCAGTGGAGGTTTAATCCCAACAGTCAGTGGCATTTAGACTGAGGTTCATCTTGCTGTAGACACCTACATCTAGTGAGATGATCTTTGCCCAAGGTTCCACTAATGGTACCAGTAAGATTTTAACTATAATGGGAGTCAAGACAACTAGTTCACAGGTAGATATCTACATCTATAAACACCTGAAGTTATGAATTAAGGTGACATCTAAGCTACTTGCCTAGGTTCCCTGTATAAATAATGGAGAGGAGTGGGAAGCCTCACAGTGTTCCTTATTCCATCCTAAGAGACAACTGCAAAATAATGGGTGGGATGTCATACTCCATTAACTTCTAAGGAACCCTAGATGAGTGATTTAAGCTACCCACACAGCTTTAGAGGACTGAAATTCAATGAGATGAGAGAAAGAGAAAAAGAGAGAGAGAGGAAGGGGAGGGAAGAGAGAGAAAGAAAGAAAAAGAAGGAAAGAAGGGAAGAAGGGGAGAAGGGTAGAAGAAAGAAAGAAGGAAAGAGAAAGAAGAGTGATTTCTCTTTTATGTTAGAAAATAGCACCATGTATTGAGAAATTATATAGTCATCTTTACTGGCATTTTTAAAGAACAAATCCTAACTTGCTATAAAGCAAGATATCAAATCAGAATCCTACCAGCTGAAATTTTCCCTGTGCTTTCATCTGGATATTTAATTATATAATTCTGACCCAAAAGCCTCTGTGATATTATTCCTTCAGTATGACACTTCAGAAATTACTAAACTTCACAGATAAGTGAAGCTATTTCTGAACCCTTCTGGACATTTGCAGGCGGAAGAAAATTACATCAGAATAACACAACAGCAAAAGGTGCTCAAGTAACATATAGCTCTGCTAAACCCTAAATATGGTGGCTATTTTATTTAACAACATTTCTGTTGTGTTATGCCAACTAATGCAGGGCAACACTAAAGCCAAAGAGGGTAAAGGAAATCACTTTTTGCAAATCTGTGCCAGATCCTTTCAAAAGACAACTAGGAATGTTGCAAAAGTGATCAAAGGCAAAAAGAGCCTGCCAGGCTTTATTTACTCTCTACTCTCTGTCTGTTGGGGATTGACATTTTTTATATTTTTATTTCTTTTTTAAAAACAATAGCTTAGACAAATGTGTCTAGACTGATGCTAGAGCAAATGTGACATTAATTATGGATTCCTACACAGTGGCTCAGTGGATGTGGGCAGTTGCCAGTTCCCAGGGAAACAAAAATTGCCAGGCTGCCAAACTGGAAATAGCTGCTTATCTTACCATGGTCACGTCTCTGAGCATGACTGGTATCAGATGCTTCAGGAGAGGTTGCTGGCACATCGAAGTGGACAACTGTAGGGTAGCAGCACTGGGAAGGTGCTGCTGCATTTCCAGCAAAAGTTGTTAATGGAGAGGAGCCTACAAGGAGATTTGTTTTCATAGCTCTGCAGGAGGTACTTCAGATCCAGCCAGATGCCAGGTGAAAGCTAATTTGGCTTGAAGAAAGTTTTCTGCAAATGTGGCGAGGCTGTTTCTGCACCCCAATCTAGCCCATTTAGTGGTACCCCTTAGTCTACTCTCACAGAGTTGATTTGCTCAGGCTTGTCCACACGACAATGGGTACCCAGAAAGTAGGCAATATTGCAGATCTTTTACAAGGGTATTAAAACATCTTCCTTGCTGGGAACATCTTCCATCCTGGGAAGACTTTTGTGTTATTCTGGTTCCATTACATTGGTGGCTCTGAATAAATGTGTTATCAGCTAACAAACTAGTGCCTTTCCTATCTCAGTTTCTTTCAGCTGATGGCTCTGATATTCCAGCAAAAATTCACATTATTAATTCTAAAGTGAACTTCTGGTATTTTGCTTTGTTGAATATCATCCTGTTTCTTCTTTTCTCACCCTCAGGACATCAGTTCTCCCTGCACGATACCCCAGTCCTCTTTGTGTCATCAGAAAATCTCAACAACCTTCTGTGCTGAAGTGACTAATGACCATATTAAATATGCTTATTCTTAAGAAATGGTTAATGACAAGCATAATTCTTGAAAAAAACTGATGTAGAAACCCCCTTCCAGCTAAATACATAATTTCTTTCATCACATGCATTTTTGCTTTCTATTGAGCTGAGTACTTACACATCTTCCAGCTAATTCATATTTGATCACTGATGGGCTATGACATATATTCTGGTATCTTGTGGGGCTTTTGGAGGGCAGAGCAAGATAGAAACACACTATCATAACAGGGCAATGTCACATAGTGTAGAACATACTGCTGACAATACCCTTCTCGGTTTATACATGGAACTGTGTATTGTACTAGTGTCCCAGACTGGGTTGTCCGCTTCTGCACAAGTTTATAGGTAATGTCTTTTGCCAGAAAAGTACGTTTTAATATTTGGGCACATGGCTGAACATAAAAACAAATTTTTAAAAAGCTACAAAAAAAAAAAAAAGAAAAAGAAAGTAGGCAAAATTGTTTTGTCTTTTAATAAAGACTCAGCAGTATAATTTTTAGAACTTGCCAGTGACACAACCCATTATTGGTTTGTCCATATTAAAAACTTCCTGGCTTTATTTTTAATTAAAAATAGCTCTGACTGGCAGAAGTGCTGAAGGCTGTAACCTTCTGGTTATCCACAAAACTAGAATAACAAGGGCAACCTCTCCTTACCCTGCCTCTTCACGCTGTCTCTGTTCTCCCAGAGGGTCTAACTCTTCCCACTCAGGCTAGGGCTGTTTTGCTGAGTCTGACACCAAAACTGTGGAGCTGAGTTTCCTGTAGGGATGCCAGGGACAAAACCAGAGTCAATGTGTAGCCACAAAAAATCCCTTAAAACTTAAGACTCAGAAAAATGACTCAGACTGGCAGAGGAAGCCAATTCATACAGATAACCACTCTCTGTAGCATTCAGGCTAGGGTGAAAGAGGTGGGTGAAAACTCCTGCCCTGTTATTAAAAAAGTAATTTCCCTGAATTCTCCCTGAATTGAATTCTCCATTGCCTTGAGTGATCTGCTGGTGAAAGCGCGGCAGTCAGCTCCACTGGTGCCAGAACCACAGACACTAGGCATTGCTAGAACATCATGCGTACTCTCTGGAGACAACACACCTCCCCAAAGTTTTAGTTCCCCACTTCTTTCAGGGATGTGAATATGGAGCCACTGCTAGTAGAGTGGGTAGGGATGGACCATATGCTTCTCTGCTGGGCCTGATCCACCAAGGACCTGAGCCAAATTGTCATGGCATATATGTAGATTACTTTAACACTCCATTTAATGGCCAAGAGGCAATGAGAACATTTGCATGAAGTGTGGCTATGTCCTCCTGAGCTGGAAGAATGATTCGGGCATGTTTTGACCCTTTTCACTGGTGCAAGTGGGCAAGGGAGGTAGAAAGAGCTGGAAAACTAGGGCTTCAAGAGACGTGCCAGTGGGAATGCCATCTCCTGTAGTCTGTATCACCTCCACCTTAGCCTCCAAATAACACCTAGTGTCCAATGAACTTTTTGTCTCCTCAGCTTTATCACATCCCTGTATATGAACTGATGCTGCTGGTGTTTGCATGAAGACACCAGACTATGAGTAGAAAGGCAGGGTAGTGAACCCCAACAGAGAGTCAGGGTGGGCAGCTGGGAACGATCGCACCCGGACCCTTCACTGCCAATTCCACCAGCGCTGTTTGCTGAACTCCTGCCTCCTTGTGCTGCCCCCTTTTTCATGTGGTTTGGCTTTCAAGGCAGCACATGTTTATTCAAGTCAACTCCCTGATACCAGGAGGGTGAAAAAAATATACCTTTTAACTCAGACCTTGCCAATGAAATGTTGCCTTTCTACAAGAAGAAAACAATCCTTGAAAGAACTGCTCCTGGCAAAGATGTACCCTGAAGAAAAACTTTTACAGATATAACGCACAGAGGAAACTGGAAAGCCCTTGAAATTTTATATCAAGAAGGTGTTTCTAAAGGGTAATTCAAAATGAGAGCTTATTTTACCCAAACCAGTCTAAGGAGCATTACCATACCTGCCAAAGTAAGTGGCCACACGCAGGAAGAGCAGCAGGAGCAGGAAGCGGGGGGGATGAGGTATCATATGGGGCTGTGGCATTTGTTCCCAGCACGAACATTATTTCATGGTTCTTGTTTCCCTCAAAACACACAGAGAAAATCAAGATGTACAACCTTCCTTTGGAGGGTCCATGGTGTAAAGGCACTAAGTTCATTAAAAGCATTTATTTCATAAAAAATAGACAAACATGCCTGGTGTGGCAGGAACTATCAACCTGGGCAGAGTAAGATCTACCAAGTGACAGCGAAAGACTCTGAATGACATTTTGGGCTTCCTAAGCCACCAAATCTCCCTAAGCTTTTTCTCCACATTTGGACTGGCTGACACTTTTGACATTGTCCACGTTTCAAATTTTTTAAAAGTTTCTAGAAGAATATTCATTTTCCATTAAATCTTGGGCAAAGAAAAATACTTCTTTTTCAACTGAATCTGTAAGTGACAACAACACATGGATTATGGAAACAAATTAACTGCTTTGCTGTTCCCACTGTGCACAGTTGTACTAGTCTAAGTAAACTTGTTCAGCTTCTGCCAGTAGTCAGATCCTTAACACCAGTGCACAACAGGAGACCAGTAGCTTTCAATCTACTTCCATTTACAAGACGTACCTTTAAACAAAGTCCAGATTTAAGTAGGTGGCATTGTCCCATGGATAACTCATTAGTGAAGAAGCTGGAAATTTTATACTCTAGATATTCTGTATTCTAGTACTTGTCTTATTAACGTCTCTCTGTGCCTCAGTTCCCTTACCCTTAAAAGAGCACTGAAGTGAAATCTTGACTGATACAAAGTAGTACACTAAAATTAACCAGTCCTGTTTATTTAGGAAATTCTAAAACAGAAGTGATATACAATATTAGTAAATAAATATGCATGTAAGTCTAATTTTAGTTTTCAAGAATCCCCCAAAAGAGTAAAGCTCTGCAAAATAATTGACTGGGGTTGGTGAAAAGGCAATCAAATAAAACTATTTTCTTCTTTTTCCTTTAATTTTTATCCATCTTTTTCCAGCCTTTTTTAATTTTCTGGTAATTTTCCTGGTTTTTTTCATTCCTATTTTTTTGTGTTGAATAATGCCTATGTGTTGGGTTGACTCGTTTTGCTTTTTTTTGTTTTTCCCTTTCTAGTATTTTCTTGTTGAATTGGTCGCTTCTCACGGGAAGCACTGATCCTTCCCTATCCTCATTTTGGTAAGAAATGGCTACAAGCTTACTGAAAATAGGCATTTTTCCTACCTTTTTTTCATAGTTGGACTTCTGGAACAGAAAATCCCTTAAAATAAATAGGATGTAACTGCTGAACAGGTTTTTTGTATTGTACTAAAACTTGATTTCTTCATGTGGGCTGAGGCTGTTGCAATGAATTATATGTTCCCATCATCCAAAGATTTCGAATGCTCACTGCCAAATGCCGGGAGTTACTATTAATAGTAAGCTTTTGACTACTCCCTGCCCCATAAAAGACTGTTTCTGATACAGAATGGGCTCATACTTGGCATGAGCAACATACGTGCAAGACTGCACCTTCATGAAATAAATACACGTGTTCCCTATGAAAATACAGGCCAAGATACAATAGAGAAGAGAAAGGCAAGGTGGGAATGCTTCATAGGCCATGAAAGGAAAGAGAAAAGGCAATACACAACCAAATGAACCTACTGAATGGGGAGTCCCAGGTAAGGAAGGTGTGTAAGCCTGTGTGCAGGATCTCACCAGCATCAATGGGATATTCATGGCCCCGGCTCAAGTCCCACTGAGAGCTTTGGAGATCCCTCCCATTACCTTTTGTGGTGCTGGGTGCCTGGACCCTCCTTCTGCCCCAGCCTTGCGACTCTTGCCCCAGACCCTCTTTGTTGACCCTTTCCTGAGCTAATTCAGCTCCTTAAAGTGACAAAAGATGTATCCAACAAAAAAAAAGTGTGGAAGTGTGCCATTTCACAGAGGTGACTCAGCTCACATTGGGGTCAGACACATAGCAGAGCCAGCCCAGTGGAGGGGCAGGATGCTGGTGCTCAGCTGTCCGCTGAATTTCCACCCCAACACCTTCCAGAAATCTGCCTCTAGTTGTTTATGATGCATATGCATTTAAATACTTTATTTTGAACATAAACACACAGACTGCATCCATACTAGTACATTAAACATGGGAGAAACACTTTGCTGGATGTCCATGTCCACACTGCTAAATACTCTCCCAAAAGTGGGAAGCTGCATCCGAACTGCTACTGAGAAAGGTTCCTGTTCTCTGCCAGCTCCCAGCTCGCAAGTGGGCCCTGCTGGGATCAGGCCAGAAGCATGCTGGGGAAAATTCAGGCAATTTAACAGGAGAGACAACCAAGGGGCTGCACATGAAAAATGCTCATGTTTAATCTATCAGCATAGGTAAAGACACAGTGTCTCTGGTCAAAAAATGAACCCAATAGCAGCAGCAGCCACATAAAGACATAGATCAACTGAAATAGTCAAAACCACTATTGCCCTCCCAAGACACTGCGTTCGCCATTCACATTTCGCTTTCAGAGCCCCTCTGAACAAGATGCCTTGGGTCAACAAGGTATTTACTTACTTATTTATTCTAAATTTATCCCAGGGTTGAGTAACCAGTCTTTCATTGATTTCCTTCCTTTCTTGAGAGTTTTGTTCCTTCCCCCCGCCTCCTCTTCTCTGTCTCAGATGATGACCCTGTCACATAAACGTTTCCCAAACATTCCCACCATGTGGACCTCAAGTTGTCGGTTCTTCAGAACAGGTCTCAGGACTCATTTTTAATGCATACTTAGGGGTTGGGGAAGGAGAGAAGAGGGGAAACATACAAAGTGAATTTATTTCTTTTTTTGTACTAGAACAAATCCAGATTAATTCCAGTTGTGCTGATGAAAGAGAAATTCGTATTTGCGCTGCCCAGCAGGGATCTTGTAGGCTACAGAATATTCCCCTCCTTGGTTGTAGACCAACACAACTTTGCAGCACACAGGGTTCTCTCTGCACAGCCCTCGTCTGGCTCAGCCTTGATTTGCAGAGATGTCAATAAAAGCTTTTCTCCTGGCTCCAGTGGGGGATGTCTACGGTTCATGCCTGGTTTACTTCCTACTCATCACATTTTCTCGCAGCTACCTCTACCGTTGGAGGGACAAATGTGTTCTCAGTTATATATATCCTAATCGCTGACCTATAGCACTGCAATGAGGGGAGCCTTTCTGGGGCTGGAGCAGAATTTATCCCTTTCAGAGGGGTGGTTCAGTGAATACAACCGCAGATAACCTTGGGGGTTGTTTATAGCAGCTGCTCATTTCCCAATCCAGCAAGTGTGCAAGCCCGGTGCTTCGGCTGAGGCCACCCATAGTCCCGTTCATCTCCACATGAGATTATTCTCACTTGACTTCACCCATCATAAAGCTAAATGCATAGTCTGAGATGGCACTCTGGAAAAGAAGCTGGTTCCTCCCACCCTAAGAGAGGTGTCTACAACCACCAAAGTAAACAGCTTTGTGGAGGTGCTCATCTCACATCACTGATGGCAGAGACACCTTGGTCTGAGGTAGCCAATGTTAGACAAGGACAAGCCCCAAGGGTCTGGTGTGAGCGCCCGACTTAGCAGGATCACACCAAGGTGCACTGAGCTCTGCAGAGGCAACACACAGCCCTTACCTATACAGCAGTTCCTGAAGATAAATAACAATCTCAGTTCCCTTCCCCTCCGCATTGCCATCAGCTAATTGATCCTCATGGTTTAGAGTAATATAAATAAATAAGCAGACCTGTGATTCACAGCAGCCAGGTTTCTAACAGCGTTTAACATCTTTGTGAGTGAAGCTTTTTGCAGAATGGGGTACCAGTGTCCCGGTGGGACACATCCAGTGCTGCTGGCTGTATTCATTGGAAAATCTGGCCCAGCCTTTAGATACCAAATGGGAAGAAATCCAGCTCCTGGCTCTTTAGAAAACCTGGTCCCTTGCATTTCAAAGTTTCTTGTTTATCTCCTCCACAGCTGTCATGTCTTGCAGTCCTACAAGGAGTCAGAAGCAATTCAGTGCTACAAAAAAGAAAATAAAGAAATATAAAGAACTGCAAAGAGAGCACCAGCAGGCCTGATTTCCAGAGCTCATCTTCACAGGTACTGCAGACATAGCATGAATTTGTAGCTCTCTGGGTCCCAACACCTGCCATTCACAAAGGTGGTGCAACCACCTGTTCCTCCCAACCACTACATGTGTGTAACCTACGCGCCTAGGAAGTTTTTACTACAAACAGCAACCACTCCTGGTCTGTATAACTCCAGGCTGTCCTCCTGTGGGAAGCCACACAACTCCTCACGATGCTCCTGACACAGTGATGGCAAACACCAGGAAGGGGGGTGACCACCCTGGTACCACCACCAAGCCACGGCTCAGCTGGAGATGCAGCTGCAGAAAACCATCTTCAACTCACGTGGGGTTGCACATGCGAGGTCAGATGTCCAGTCTGAACCAGGACCTCGGTTTCCTCTGCCTAGAGAGCATGTGGGCATGTACTGCACTTGAGCGACTGAGCAGATGCTTAAAATAAGGAGAAAATGCTTTGAAAATGTCATCTTCTCCACTGCCTTCAGTGCCCACAACTATGTTTGCACAAATATATCAGGGGTATCAAGAATTTTATAATGATACTCCCTCACCCATGGTTCCAGTTAAAACCGCTGTAATAAACAAAACATACAGAGCACATCACTGGCACCAGAGGCTATAATTTTCTCTGAGCAGAAATATTACCAAAAAAAAGGAAGAAAAAAAATAAGAAAAAGGCAGGATTTCATCCAGTTTAGGAAGAAATCTATGCAGATCTTTCCTTTCATTAAACTTCTCAACTATTATTAAAGGAAAGTCAGTAGCCAAAAATTCTTTGATGATGACATTGAATCATTTGATGATAGAGTGTTTTGGGAAAGGCTACAGATGCAGATCACTGGTAAAAACCTTGAGTCCCAGGAATAATAATCTTTCAAATGTCACAATACTTTCCATTTTGTGGGGGAACATTTTTAACCCTCTTTTTCAAGTGAGCACTGCATTTTCTCTTAACTATTTTGGCTTTGCAGCTATGGCGAAAAATAATATATGATGCCTTTTCTTCTGAAGCTGCAGAAGATCTTGACTGATGACAAAGAAAGAAAGTAGCAAGGCAAGAAATCTTGGTACTGCAGAATATGAAACATGCAATGCTCAAGCATACTGGGAGCAAAGGTTTTTATTTTCTTATTTTCTTGCTTAAGACATTTCATAAAATCACAAGGAAAATGTGGGCTGCATAGTGAACAATTCATCAGTGCATAACTCCTCATTATTCCAAATTCTGTTGTCTACATATCTTAATGTTCCAGATATCCCTAACGATTTATTTTTCATTAGTTTTTAGTGCCTGGCTGTGGACACTTTAAAGAACTGACTTTTAAAGGTGCTGATCAGTGCTGTTCAGAGGACGGAGCTATCTGAAGGTGCTTCTCTTGCTGTGTCACCCCCATCCAGTGACACTGACCTTCTCCCTTATCTTGGCTTTTTTTTTTTTAATCAATCACTCTCTCTCTTAAAACTCAGTGGAAATGTTCCCATTCAGTAAACCAAATGAGCATGTCTTCAAGCACATGCTAAACTCTATCCTAGATCAACAGACCATATAATCCCCTTGACTTCAACTCTGGATTTAAGGATAAGTATGTGACCATGCATTTTTTCAAGCGGGAGTCAAAGAAACAAAAGATTCCAGCCGAGCTGCATCTGGCCAGCTTTGAGCACCTGCAAAAAGAAGCCGGGGGCTTCTGCGCCCACCCCTCTGAGGCCACGGCAGAGATGATTTATTCCTCTTCTTCAATCATATTTCATCAGTAGTAAGTTGTGGGTCCTCTGTGTTACGTGCCACGGTACACACAAATGAAGCTGTTCACCCAGCCCACGTGTCAGAGGACAGCAAATGAGTAAAGCAAGCAGGGAGAACACCAGGTGACAATGACTGTCGGCCAAAACCAGCCCGTTTTGGTGCACTGGAAGGAACAATTCCTTTGGAGCTGCCATCTTACTTAAAAGTGTAATTTCATTTCCAAATACTGGCTTGAGATATTTAACTTTGGTATCCTGGTTAGCAAATGAAGATTAATTGTTTTGGTGAGGATTTGAGTGTATGTCCAAACCAGCAGTTTTATATGGAAAATTTTGACAAGATTACATTTTTGAATGAGAATTTCCTTTTGGCTGAAAAATGTTTTTCATCTGGGATAGACATTTCTCAGAAAAGCCCCTAACTGAGGAGTCACACGCAGATCTATGATCTGTGCATTCAAATTTTCCAAAACTGATGATAAAAATGAGCTGTGCCCCTGGCACCCTAAGTCACCAGTGCAGCAAGAGGTTCATGGCTGGTTCTCTACAGGTGATGAGCCACCCTCTTGGCTCTCAGGGTACTCCTGGGAGACATCAGGATTTCACTGGCCTCACTACAGAGTGGATCAAGGCAGGAGAGGAGCAGACCTGTGATGTCCATTCCTTTGGCTGCCACAGTGGTGGTGGCACTGAGGAGATAAGGGTTTGTTGGTCAGTGTTATCAATTGCATTATTTAGCCCCAGTGGTGAGCATGGTGGACCTCACCCCCTCTACATGAGATGGGAGGTCAAGAGCTAACATGGAGTATGGCACAGATAGATGTGGCACAGAGGAAGAAATGGCAATGAGTTTGTCATGGTTATTCCATGTCTGGTGTCCTACACGGTCCCAGAAATAAGTGAAGACAGGGACACTGGGGGATGCAGAGAGGAGCTTTTCAGAGCACGGTATGGATATACCTTTGTGTAGAACCAGCAGATGGCAAAAGGCCTTAAGGAAACACCATTCCTTCTTGGCTCTGGCTTTCTCTTCCTAACCTACTGTCTGTAGCTTTGTCCTGCAACCCAACACCACTCTTTTCCTCTCCCCTTCCTTTCCATGGAGGAGAAAACCCTCCTGCAAGCCCCTCTATTTATGACAGGACTGGGAAGGCATTGATGATCCTGTGCTTCATACACTAATGTCCAGGAGATGAGGGTCGAACTATTAACCTGGCCATTTGAGTGATGAGTGAACATCTCTGGACAATCCTCTCTCTACAAATGGAGGCTCCGGTAAGACATCTTTATCCCATTTGTATCGCAAATTTGTGGGGTGAGTAGCACAGTCACTTCAAGAACTTATATAATTGACATAGAGTGTCATATATTTTCATTATTCTATTGCTACATTACTATAATAGGATGTCAGGCTGTGTGGAAAACCTCCTTCAAAGCTTGCTGTGCCAAACAATGCTGGTGTTATCCATTCACCATTTGTCACCATCCCTTAGGTTTCCCTGTAGTTTTTCCAGAGGAAGGTATTAACGAAGGGCTCTGCCATCACCTCCTGACAGAGCCAGGCAGGCTTGTGCATAACCATCCTCACTGCTCATTCAAACTACTCCAGATAAACACTGTCACTGACTTAGGGAGTGCTCAGGCAACCCCTTGCCTATGGACAGAGTTGTGGAGGTTGTAGCAAACACCTGGGACAAGGACATTTTCCAGCGGCCCAACAGTTTGCTTAGCAAACCACCATCCATGGTGTTAGTTACAGCACCCAGGTGCTATGTAGTTAAGTCTGATGTACTGGGCAGAGAAAGGAGGATTTTTGAAGGACGATCTCAGCCCTCTGCGCTGCCCAGAGTGGTTGGTGCTACCATGCTCCCACTTGGCCACCGTGGTTTGTGGCTGCTGGGAGGTGCAGTCAATTTACATAAGGTTGTGTCTCTCCCCGAAAAGCAAATGGTAAAAGCACACTAAAATGTGATTTGTTGAATGGCAACCAACAGAACAAAACTCCCCACACAGCTGCTTCTCCCAAGCATTCGTTCCCTTTCTGACAGGCAGCTGGAACTGATAAAGCTGTAATTGCCCCTTCCACTTCAGAGAGCATCGTGGGGAAGGGTGCACAGAAAGCAGCCTCTGTCCTACCTGGTGGGCACAAGAGTCTCATGCAAAATGGATCTTTGAAGGGAGCTGGTGCAAGGATGTAGAGAAAACATTTTCCCTTTTTTTTTTTTTTTTTACATCAGCAAATACCATGTCACCTAAATCCCTTGGTCCCTCTGCAGCTTCCCAGCCCTGGTCCTGCTGCTCATGCTTGTAGGACCCTGGTGCAGGGGGGGGAAGCAGAGCCCCATGTTGCTCCTCCATGCACGGCACAGATGCTCAGCAGCCGGTGGTTTGGCTGCCAGAGGAGTCCCAGAATCAGGCTGGTCTTGTAGGAAACAATGGCATTGTTGCCACTGGAATAAACATCCTGGTGGCCCATTTGTGTTTATCTGGTATTTCCATTCTCTGCTGATTAACCCAGCCAAGCGAGGTCTTCATGTGGTAATTACAGCACAGCTCATTTGTGTGTGTTTTACAATGGTGTTGATATAATCCCACTAGAGCACCCCAAGCATGTGCAAGGAGTTCCCACCAGAAATCTAAATAACGCCCCAGCGCTGCTGACAGCTTAATAACATGACAAAGTTCAGTCTCGCTGGATGTCAGGGACAGGAATGCGGCTCAGGCTGCTCTGACCTGGAGCTTTCAAAATACCATACACTTGAGGCTGAGCATTTGACAAATAACCTTTTCTTTGCCTGCTCAAATCCATCAGACGTTACCAGGTGCCATGGAGAGGCCACATGCCACTGTTAAAATGTTAAATTGAGTGGCACAGCCATCGAATGCTCTGGGGAGGGACATTTATCTTTATTATTATTATTATTAATAATGCAGATATTGCTGTGCGTTGCATTCCAAAGTATTTTTGCAGCACTAAATCATCCAAACGCCCATCGACGGCCCTGATAAATCACACAATAAACCAAAATTCAATACAGCTGTCAGCCCAGACCCCAAGCAAAATCTCAGTGAGCTTAATTATGAAGTTCAGGCGGGGACTGAGCCTGTTTGCAAGGGGATGAGCAGCAGCGTGGCACTGCCATTTCAGGCACTTGAGAAAGGCTGTATCAGCCCTCTCCTCCCGCTCCTCAGTATCTCAGTGCTGCCGCAAGCAGCGGGATGTGGATGGCTGCTCATGACGTTTCTCATCATTTTCCTCTTTCTGCTTTTTCCACACTGTTTCTTTACTTCTTCCTATTTATTTTAAGCTGTTTCTCTCCATTTGTATTATTTCTACTTTTCCTTTTGCTCCTGTTTTTCTCGCATTATGTCCTCTCCCCCATCGTTTGCTTTCTACCTCACCATCCCTTTCTTGTTCTTTCCCTCTTCTTCCCCTCCTGATCCCCCCATCAAAGCAAGGAAATCATAACCCAAAGGAAGAACAAGAATTGAATCTGTGCCAATGCAATGGGCCAAGAGGCTACATATGGAACCAGCAAATCACAGAGCCATGAAGGATGTTAGTGATTTAAAGTTATGTATATTGAAGTCTGGATCTTAAAATGAATCCATAATGGTAGAGGTAACTAATGGAGAATTAACTGACAGCAAGCAGAGTTTTTTCTTTAACATTGTTATGTTCCCACAAACTCCTCTTTTCCGGTCCCCACCCTTCCCCTGCTCCCCCTTCTGATTAGTTCAATGTAGTTGACAATGAAAAGCTAAAGCTGCTGCTTTATGAATAAAGATTTTAGCCCATACACCATAAATATGAGCGCTACTCTGGCTGGACGTAGAGCAAGGCATCCAACTGGCTCTGACAGCCACAGGGCTCTCCCTGGGGAACCGTGCCCCGTGGCAAGGGGTAGTGAATTTTCCCAGCCAAACTGGCATGGCAGCACGACTCTCGCTGCGGTGTGATAAATAACTTCCCTAGGACTTAGGCTTCAGCAGAGATGCGGTGCAAACGCCAGTGGGTCCCCTATGGTGGCTCAAATACCAACTGCATCAATTTTCTGTGGTCGTTACAGATACCAGAATGAAAATGCTGCTCAGAGGGAAGGATGCCACCATACATGTATACACGCACATGTATAAATAGATGTGTGTATACATAAATATGCACACACACACACACACACACACACACAACTTTATACAAAGGAAAAACTACACTACAACTTTACTATACTCGCAAAGTCAAACTGAACTTAGGAAAAGCCAAATACTGCTCATCTGAGCCAAATTTGCTACTTCTTATGGTGGCACTGGGAACTGAGGAGGCAACAGCTGGGGTGCAGGAGCTCTGAGCACTCCCAGCTGCACTTGAAAGCAGTGGGAACATAACCCAGATACCTGCCCTTACTACTTAGTGTGTATATATATATATGTATGTATGTCTAGACTGTGGGACTCCTCTTGGCTCAGGCCACCTAGCACCCTCCCAAACGAAATCTGTCCCCAGCACCGTTTGAAAGTTCATTTGTCCAAGGCCTGTTTCTAATAAGCAGTTTGCAGGCAGCCACCCAGTTTAGGAGGGTAAAGCCAGTATGGACAGGAGCCATTTTGTGCCAGCTTGTCCCAGAGATTGGGAGTGGTCCCAGCACATTGAATTTATTGGTACAGCAATGCCCTGAAATTGGTGTGCAGTGCAACATACTGTGGAAAATCATGCCTTAAATAGGTGAAACTGAGCATCCAAAGTGAAGAGAAAACTCCTATCTGACGTTCTCAGTCTTGATTCCCACGCTGTGAAACACCATCCTGTCCCCCTTAGGGATACAAGAAGTGATTTAATGAATGTTTGTGAAGCAATTACAAATGACACTGCTGTAGAAATCACATGATACCACGACTATCTTAAAGAGCTCCCTAACAGACTGAGTAATAAGCAATAAAGAAGGCTCAGCACCACGTGTTGCCGAGAAAACAAATTGCATCACCCGTTCAGGGTGCTGAATGGGGCAGGACCTGCGCAGGATGTGGTACGTGAGACGATGAAAGCTGGTACCACAACCCGTCTGCACGAGGAGGTGAATAAGAATTACATGGGTGACCTGAACTCCAGCAGGTTCTTAAAAGTCCTTTACTCGGCACCGATAATATTCTTTAATGTTGTTTTAACAAAGGGTTGAGGAAAGGGGACTTCTTGCAATAAATTCTTTCTCGCACATCACAATGAAGATACTTCCACCCAGCTTTTCCCAAAACCTATGGCTTTCAATGCAAGGGAACTAGAAGAAAGCCCCCCTATTATCTCTGCCCTAGAAATTCAGAGCATGAGGGTTACTTAAACACTGAAGAAAACACCCTTTCTTTTTGGTTTTGGCAATTTAGGCTTTCCAGACTGCTGCACCTTCTTGCCCATGGCATGAAATTCCCCTTCACATTCCGCAATGCTGATTTAAGCAGAAACTTAAATGGATTAAGGTCCCTGGATTGTACACACAACACATGACAGAGGAGGACTGTGTTTCCCTCCAGTTACTGAACAACAGGCTGGATTAGAGACTGGCCACCAGCTCCTGGCATTGCCACGTTCAGCCCTGGGATGATGGTGCTGGAGGAGCCAGTTGCAATCCTGCTGCAGAGTGACTAGACTGCGGGTTTTTCCTTTTCTTCCAGGCTTCACCAGAGAAAGGCTAGATACTGTTAGCGGTGGCTGAATATTGGCCAGATTATGGGGCATGTGGGTATAGCCTATATTTATTTTTTTTAAGTATATATTTGTTTGATGTTTTGCAAGCATCTGCTTAAGATTTCTGTGCTTATCTAATGGGAGGAAAGAGCCCATTCTTCCCAAAGCCAATTCAGTGCAAGAAAATGTCATAACACTGCTGGGCCCCTTTGTTTCATCCTTCGCCAGAGGGACTCCATAGTTCCTCTGCTACTTCTTGGAAAGCCAAGAGCAGTGGCGGGCAATTAAAGGCATCTGCTAGGCTCATGAAAGGAAAGGCATGCACGAGATATGAAGGATGGATGACACCTGAAATGTCTAAACTTTTGCCTGGCGCAGACTGGACTGATTGCAGCATGTCTAGCAGGATGTGTAGTGTGTTACAGCAGGTATTGAGATAAAAAAGAAAAACCAAACTAAACCCTCCTTGACAAAGCTTGCCCCCCCCATCCCTGAAGGAAGAGGTGCCAGCAGCTAAGGACTCTATTTTTCACATGGCAAGCAGGGAGAGACAGCAGTACAAATCCCCATCAGATACAGCGATTAGCTGGGTAGAAGCGATCCTTCAGAGACCAAATGACCAAAAAAATGACCAGCAGCATAGAGACACAGCTGTGGACAGGGGAAAGCTTGGGCTTGTTTGGAGCAGATACATAAGGAATGATAAAATAAAGACAGAAAAAATGATGAGTGATCCAGGTTGTTACTCACCCCATTTTTCATCATTCAGATCTGCAATCACAATCACTCATGCACAGAAACCTCTTTTTTTTACACAGTGCCTAATGGATCTGATGCACCCACTACCATAGACCAGTGTCCAGAGAGCCTGAGATCAGTGTCAGGTTTGTTTGTACAATGAGAGGAGCCAAAGCTATAGGTAACTACTTTTAATGAAATAAACACTAAAAAAACAACTCCAGCGTGGAACATTTTTTGTGTGTGGTCAGTATGTTAAACCCCAAGGTTTGGGGCTCCTGGCAACATGGTTTGAAGCATTCAGTACTGGCCACTCCTAGAGATGCTCATCAGGATGGTGCAGTTTCCTGCGTGTGGTTCTGGCAACACGGTGACATGATGGAGCTGTGCAAGGTGTGGGTTTCTATGAGAAAATGCATGGCAGTGTTACCAATCACCCGTAGCAGTGCTGGCTATGGTCAACCCTCACGCAGTTGAGTGACCAAACAGAAAAGCTGTACTTCTAGTCAGGACTGGTTACAAATTAGGTGAAAAAGGGATTGCATTACCTTATTTATTCATTCTTTGATATGCCCGATGGTCAGTTTTGCAGATGCCCTGGTTTTCCTCCATGCTGCCACAATCAGAGAGAAAGGGAAAGACCACGTCTGCTATGAAGGTGCAGCTGGGTGCTCGCACATTGAAAGCTGAGTCCATAAGCAATCAGCCAAGGCCCTGGACTTCTACAGTTCTGGACAACTGAATAGTTATTTCAGCACTAGTTAAAGCAGAAACATTAGACTGACACTTACCAGCTTGGGTTTGAAGAATTTGAAACAAATTCTCGTTTTTATGTCACACATCACATCAAGAGAGATGTGGTGCTAGAGAGATATGGCCCAAAGGGTATGGTCCTTAGTGACCAGAAAAAAAATTGACATGCAAACTGGGAGAAATCCTACTTGGTCCTCTCCAGTTGCAGCTGTTGGATGATGAACTCTTGTTGTTTCAGATGAATGGTGATCCCCTGTCATTTGCTGTGAGAGGGACTCTGAGCATCTGTCTCTAATGCTTCTCTGGAACTGGTTTGCTTTGGGGAAGATAAATTAAAAGTTTTGTGCTGGAATAAAATTTACAATACTTCACATTTGTGTATCATATTGGAAAGGCAATCCTGGAGCCAGGCCACCCAGCCCTACCTCAGCCGCGTCTAACCTCTTGCAGCAGAATCAATAAAAGAAATAAAGCAAATGGAAACCTACTTCTCCCTGGACCTTCTACCAGCCCTGGCATTTAAGGACTTCTTGACCTGGAAATTGCATCCAAACTTTCATGTTTAACAACATTAATGGATCTGTTCTTCATGAAGTTGTCATATCCATATTTGAATCCCATATTCATTTTGATCTGCACAGCATCCTCTGGTAAAGGGCTCTAAAGTTTAATTATACACTGTAAAAAGGCACTTCCTTCTGTTTGCTTTAAACTTCCTGCTTGATAATTTCATTAGGAACACATAATCTGTGATATGAGAAATACTGAATAATCATTCCCCATTTCACCCCATCCATTATTTTATAGACCTGTATTATAACCCCACCACTTCTCATATCCTGTGTGCTGCACTTGGACCCTGCCTTGGAGAGTGCTCTCTGGTCCAGAGCAACACGGCACCACCAGCTGCACCAACATCTGGAGGACAGTGCACAAGTTATACCCTGGCCGTGTTTCTTCTCCTAGCACTGATGTAGCTTACTTGTCTTTGCTGTCTTTCCCTTTATTTCTATTAAATCAATTTTTAGAGCCACTGATGAGTATGGCTGTATTCAAGCTGTGAGCGTGCATTTTTTTCTTGCAGCCAAGGGAATGTTGCCTGTTTAAAAAAAACAATTAACAAATTAAACAAAAGTTCAGGGATAACCCAATGAGAAAATAAACCACTTTTATTCAAATTATCAGGTGTTAATCACTCTTGGAATATAAGATTATAAACAGCTCCAATTCAGGAAGGTGGATTTCTTCATTTAACACATACTCATTTGAAGGATACAAAAGAAATGCTTCCTTATTTATCCAAAAGCTTAAAATGAAACAACAAGTAGATACTTTTTTTGCTTTTAAAAATTAAATTTAACTGTTTCTTCAATAATAAAATATACTACCTATTATACAAAAAGGACATTAATTTTATTCACAGTTGACAGAGTACAGCTGCACAATCATAATATTAAAGGTGAACTGCAATGACATTTTAATTATATTATTCCTATTATTATATATTACGAGGGTTAGAGCAGCACACAAAGGCTCTAATCAGGCTCTTGTTGTGTTAGAATACAGAGAAGAAATATATAGTTCCTACCCCAAAAGGTTACAGTCTAATCTAAAATTGCCCATGAACAGAGGATGTCCCTCAACTGAAAATCACAAGTATGGGAAGCGATTTATCCTGTCTTTCTTTCTTATCTGGTGGAGACACCTAGATACACAGCTACTTTTCACTATAAAATAGTTGTTTACAAATAAATGTCTTGTCTTTGAAGCTTACCAGGTCTGAGTTTAAAGCTCATTCCTGCTTTCTCCTTAAGAGTTCCTGATTTTGCTTTTTACCCCAGTTCAGGTGGTGACAATCCCAACAGCCATTAGGTATTTCTGAGATTAAGGGCATTTTGAGGGAAAAAAATCTAGTCCTGATCCTAAGTCTAGGCCAGTACCTAAAAATTTGAGTGTCCTTTCAAATGAAATATTTTTTGCCTGTATAATGCCCCAAAGAGGTACCATGCCTGATCGTCATGTCACTGTTCACATCCCAGATTTTGCTTTTTAATGTCATTGCAATTTTTAAGCAACTGTGGGTCAGCTTAGGGCCATTCAGGTCTCTGTGCAGGCTGCTTTCACATTGAAGATGGGAAACTTGTCCATAAACCTTTTAGGACTTCCAGACTGGTTCTTGCTATCTCCTCTCAGTGGAAGGACAGTACCATGTACAGTGGGCTCCCC